>JAXBDA010009323.1:0-12789 GCA_036023075.1 Gaultheria prostrata
TAGTATCCTCTTACTAACTTAAGCATCGGAGGGCCTTTGCCACGAAGGGCAAAGGTACTCTAACGGTTCTCTGTCTTGCAGGTCTAGAGGTACCATACGGATTCCAGAATTCTACCCTCTACAATTGTTCCACCCAGTCGGTATATGTTTGTTGGTCCTTATATTTTTATTGCTTAGATTGTTAACATTTTTTCATTTACAAAAAATTTCAAAAAGATTTTATTTATTTGAATATATGTTCCCAATGTTGCTTTTCCTTTGCAGTTGTTTTTTAATTATCATAATAATAATAAAAATAACATTTTCTTATGTTCGTTGCTCATTGGACTTCACGGTGGACTAGTTGAATGTTATTGGTTCTTATGAGTATTTCTATATTGTGTATGCTTGTGCATTTCTTAGTTCATTATAGCTTGGACAATATTCTAGAAATCACATCTATTATGGGTCATGTTCTGTGATTTACACCTCATTCACGTCAGATATATCCAGCTCCTTAGCTCTTAACTGCCATTTCTCATGTAGCTTGCATGTGTTCGGTGTAACATCCTTGAGATTGACCGCTTAGTATTTATGTTTTTATCAAGGGAGTTTAGTCGAAAAAGGGAGTTCAATTTTAAAAATAAAAATAAAAAATTATATATATATAGTTGTTAGTGAGATTTAATGTCTATCCGGGCGTTCACTCAAGTAATCAGCTCCATTCGGCTTACCAGTCCGGACAGTCGCGTAAAAAAGGTGAATAGACCTTGTGAAGGCGAGTATTGTACCACTTGCTTAGTAACCAACTCCATTTGGCTTACAAGTCCGGACGGTCGTGTTAAACGGCAAGTGGGGTAAAAGAGAATACCTAAAAATATTATCTTAAAAAATGAATAGAGGAGGTGGCAAAAATTAAGGGGGAGTGTGTTTTTTTTTTATGGTGGAATATAGTGGATGGCTGACTTTCCAATGAATGCTCGGTTTGACTTCTTGAGGGGAGTTTATCTTGACACTCTGTGCCTACATGAGAAACCAAGTTTTTTGTTGAGTTGATCTTGTTATAATATGACGTGACGCACACACTCACTTTCGTCATCGGCACTTGACTCGTGATACATCTGCTGCCTAAGTATTTTCTTGCTATTTGAATTTAAGATGTGTCAGTGCATTATACTTTATGCGTGCTCATTGAATCCCATAACCATTGGCCAGCTACACTTGTACTTGATCTTAAAAGAAATTTAATTTTGGATGGATGATTTGTGATAAGGAGTCCTTTTATTTTTTATTTTTTATTTTTTCGATCTTTAAAGAAAAATTCATAAATAACTAAAACATGGTGGCTCTATTATGTCTTTTATATAGATACATATATTTTTGAAAAAAAAGGCTCAGTCAATCACTTTTTTCTATATCGAATAATCCACATATTTTTTTCAGCACGTTAGTATGGCTCGTTTATGACTCTTGCTGTCGTTTATTGTGGGGCTCTGTCATTTGCTGACTCTGGCTGGTTCCCATGTTTCATGGTTGTTCATGCTTTTCTTAATTATTCATTATTATCCCTTGATATTCTTGGCTGTTATTATTCCCTTTGTCCTTCCGTGACAAAAGGGGGAGAAGCTTAACACTAACAGTTTGTGTGAGGTGTTTGTGTCTGTGGTGCAGCTTGCAGGTTTCTATTCACACTCTTTTATGGGATACAGTTTTTAGTGTTTAGTATGTTTTGTCATGGAAGTGCCAAAGGGGGAGATTGTAAGCCCAATAGGCCGAGCTTCCTTTGGTTTGGCAAGTCCATGCTCAAAACATATTCTTTGTCGTGTATCCCATTTTAATGGCACTGTAATTTTCGATATTTCTTTTTAGAGTGTCTGTTTAGGTGTGGAAATGAATTGTCCAAATATGTAATTTTTTATTTTTGAGTGCGGTAGTTTTTAGTCAAGTCGGATTGATCATTTTGAAGAAAAAGTATAATGCTCCAAATTTGGCTCCAGCATTTCAAGGCGTTTTGGCAGCAAAGCTAAACTGTTTAGTTTTGCTGGATATTTGGCTCGAGCAAAATGACTGGCAAAAAGGCCCAATTCAGCAACTATAAAATCTGAGCGTTAGGGTTTTTATCATTAACCACAGCAGCCATATTTCGACCCCTACACTTTCTCTCTCCGAAAAATCACTTTTGGGTGCTAGGGTTCATGAACTTTGAAGATTCCTGAAGGCTATCAAATGCCATGAGATCAAGATCATCTTCAAAGGGTTTCTTTGTTTTGCATCTTGGAGTGTAGATACACTATATGTATCACTGAGTGGTAAAAACATCTCCAAGAGGTTTCAAGAGTTAATTCATCATCATCAACAAGTTTGAGAAAAGTCCTTCAGTGGATTCCGGGAGGCAAACAGAAGGCTTGTGGATTCAAGGCAGCGGCAGTCAAAGCACTGGGTGTGGTGAACGTGGATTCGGCAAGTAGATCTTAGGCTCGATTGTGAGGATTCTAATCGTAGGTAAGATTGCTTGTAACTACACATTGAGTATAGTATTTATGATTCATTCCCGTGGTTTTTTACCCATTTAGGGTTTTCCACGTATATCTTCGTGTTCTTCGATTGTTTGCTTTTCATTGTTTGATTAATTGATTTTTATTATTGGACTGATTTTTACAAAAGATTAAAACATAGCAAATCTATATACCTAGGCAAGCTAATGAAAAACCGTAGTTCGCCTAGGTTTAATGATTTGCTATATTTTAATATTCTTTATTAATAAGCCGCCAATCAATAATCAAAACAATCACATAAGCAAAAAGTAAATAATCGAAGTATGCAACGATATACGTGGAAAACCCCTTAATTAGGGTAAAAACTACGAGAGGAAATCAACACACTAAAAACCATCATTGTGCAGTTACAAAACGACCTTAATTAAAACAATCGTGAATCCTCACCGACTGACCAAAGATCGAATTGCCGAGTCCACGTACACCGCACCTAGTGGTTGATTGCCTCACGCCTTGAATCCTCAAGTCCTCCAAGATACATCCAGAAATCCACTGGAAGAGCAACTTAAAACCTTGTATCGAACATTCATGAAGAATACTTCTTGGAGTATATAATTGTGTTGCTCAAAATTTCATGTACTCCAAGACCCAATTAAAAACATCCAAGAGAGGCACTATTGCTCTCTACTTTTAACATAAGAAAACATGGCTGCCGAAAGTGGACTTCCAGTCAGACCAAACCGCAACCACGTCTCTCTCTATATTCCGTGCATCCCTGGCCTTTTCTGTTGACTTCACCATTTAATAAAAAGATTGCCAAGAGACTTTCCTTGTTGAGGAGAATTAGTAAATATATGGTAATGAAGATTCTCCAATTTGATTAGGCCCCAACTTTCCTTTGATTAGTTCCCATATCAATCCTGAGCAAATCCTTCGTTTATCAATTTGATTAGGCCCCAAACTTTCCAATTTGATTAGGCCCCATATCATTCTCGTGCAAACCTTTCTAGATATTGGAGCCCATCTAAATTAATGTCGTGCACTTAGATTGACTACACACTCATGGTCCCTCGTTACAAGACATTGATTTTCTTCCACTTCCTAAACAGACACTCTAGAAATAAATTGGAATACACAAAATGTGTGTTTTGTCAATGAAATTGCCAACACAAAAGAGCATAGCTTTTTGGAGCTTACAATCTCCCCCTTTGGCACTTCCATGACAAAATACACTTAACAAAAAAACTTATCCCTAAACAGACTGTGATATGGAGACCTGTAAGCTGCACAACTAGAAGGCACACAGACTGTTAGTCCTTTCTCCCCCTTTTTGTCATGGAATGACAAAGGTAGAGCAAGTAGCACACGAGAACAAATAGCAATTGAAATCAGTAATGAACCGCGAGCATGAGTATTGATAACTAGCTCCGAAAGATGGTATGTATCAATGAACCTCTGCTAGAACCAAAAATCAACCACCACACCGGCCAACTACCAAGAGTACAACTAGAGCAATTAGAAAAACTAAAAATTTATTGCATTTTTCCTTTTTTTTTAAAAACATTTAAGTAAATTTTTTGGAAGTGGAAAACTGAACAGAAAGGCTTTTGTTTGAGAATATTCATCCAAACATAAATAAAGTCACTACTTGATGTTGAACCAGATAGTGCTAAAATAATTACTGAAGAAAGGCTGGCAATTTTCTGAGAGGCATAAAAAAACTTAAAACCAATAAGCAACATTCCTATGACCCAAAAACGTAATGGACGAACCATACATATATTATCATATAAAAAATAAAACACCAATCATGGAGCAAGTTTTCAAGTATGAGGCTCAAAGAATATGACTATATTTAGAAATGCACAAGCAAATTTGTACGAAACCAAACCATGGATGAATTTGGAAAGAAGTTAGGACATGTAATATGAGCCTATGACAAAGTGAGTGTGTGACAAGTCAAGAGATATTAAGATCATCATTCAAGGATTCAAAAATTCTCATGTAACCTCGAACTGTCAAACACTCTCCCCCTTACGAAGTCAAACCATGCATAATAATAGGAATTATGTCCCAAGAGTTACATACAACTCCAACTCTAGAAATGAATACTCCCCCTCAATCAATATATATATTTTTTAATTTTTTTACAACGTATTCTCTTTTACCCCACTGCCGTTTGACGCGAACGGTCGGACTGGATAGAGCCGAATGGATTCGATTAATTGGCACGTGGTCCAATACGAATGCCTTCACGAGGTCTATCCACTTTTTTACGCGAACGTTCGGACTGGTTAGAGCCGAATGGATCCGGTTACTCAATGGACGCCCGGATAAGCATCAATAACTGAAGCATACCACCCATGATCTCTTTTTAACTATAAAACATAGAAAATTATGCCTAAAATAGTCAATCGCCAAGGAAAAACGTGTGACATACCCAGGTACATGAGAATTAACTTGCCTCTACTAGAAAATCTCGCTAACACTGACATGTAAAGGTGGCGATCATAGAGTCATATAGCATGCTGCAACGAGTTTCCGAATGCATCACATGAATAGTCACCATAAATTGAGCATGCATTCCCAAAAATGTGCAAGTAAGTGAGACCCATAGCTGACAGCTTATGTCCGGAATGTATATCCAAAACAAAAATAAATGTGTTTTTTTTTAATATAAATAATAAAGAAACAAGGGTAAAGACTCAGAAAATGTAAATGACTACTGGTTGCCCAATAAATGAAAAACAAATATAATCTTTTTGAAAATTTTTTTAATAGAGGATTTTTTATTTTTTTTTCATTATGAACATGAAATAAGCAGATAAACGAAGAAATATAAGATGCTATGATATAAAAGCCATAATCAATCCAAAGCTCTAGGAACAAGATAAGTATAAAAAAACCAACCAAGACTATGGATGTAAGACTAAGGCTTTAAAAAGAGAGGTCAACTCCTCCGGATGATCCCGTGTCATCAAGAGAATTTGAAGGCAAATCCACACGAGTTCTCAAGTCTATTCTTCTTACCCAAATGAGTCTAGTCTTGACCTCCTCAACTCTTCTTAAAAATTTAGGCGTTAATTTGGAAATCACATTCTTATCCTTAGATTGTGGTGTCCCCTTACGTCTAGGCTTTTGGATTTTACTCTCATGGCTATGAGCATAAAATTGAGATGGAGCATTAGAAAACCCATGGAGTTTGAAACAATTTGGCCGAATATGACCTTTGACGCCACAAAAATGACAAGTGGGTACAAATTGAACATTTTTACGCAAATTAACCTTTTTAGGAGTATGTGAAAGACAAGGAGTATGTAATTTCATGCAATGTGGTCTTATATGGCCAACTACTCTGCAGTTATGACAAGTAGGCTTAAACTTAAAAAAATTTACCTCACCACGCTTGGTGGTTGTATTTTTAACCGCTGCACATTGTTTCTTTTCCGTAGGAAGATTGGGGTTTGTGCGAGCATCTTTGACACTGGTTTCCTTCATTGGTGACTTGGCTTTATTGTCCACAAGAGGAGCACTGCTACTCGGCTTAGTAAGTATGAATTTTCCTCTTGCCTTTGATGATGAATCAATTTCTATAGAACCAAAGCCTTCTTTGTTTGAAGCCACCTTTTGAAATGCCAAAAGGGTTCATGAACCTTGAAGATTCGTGAAGGCTATCGAATGCCGTGAGTTCAACATCATCTTCAAAGGGTTTCTTTGTTCATCTTTAAATCAACGCTTCTCTATTGAAGCCCTTTCGTGGAGTTCGAAAGGCAATACATTTGGAAGGCTTGAGGATTCAAGACTTGGCGATCATGCAAGGGTGTGATGTACATGGATTCGGCAAATAGGGCTTAGGATTTGTGGTGAGGATACACGGTCATCGAGTAAGTCTATTTGTAATCACACAATATTTCCAATGCATGATTCCTTCCCATGGTTTTTTCCGTTTTAGGGTTTTCCACGTAAATCGGTGTTCTTCGATTGTTTGATTTCTTTTCATTGATTGGTTAAAGTTTTTGATTGGTGGGTCAATTTTTAAAAGAGATTAGATTGAAGTAAATCTATAAAACTAGCCAAGCTAGGGTTTTTCAAGTGGTATCAGAGCCAGGAGGTCATGGGTTCGAGTCGCGGGAGCGTCACCGTGAGTGAGGGATTGTTGGGCCCGGAGTGCCCCCATGGATTTGGTTGCACGATGCCACTCCCTGCGGCCGCTCTAAAAACAGACTTGCGGGTGCGATGTCGAATGCCATAAAAGACTTAATTGAAACCCTTTCTACCACCAATTGGTTTTAGGAGAGTTGGTGGAAAAGCGGTCTGACAATGTTGTTGGGAGAGTCTTCTGATTTGATCCCTGATGAACAACTCGCGGATCCCTGTAACTACAATGAGGCATTACAGGATAAAGATGCAGAACTTTGGCAAAAAGCTATGAATTCAGAGATGGAGTCTATGTACTTAAATCAAGTCTGGGATCTTGTAGAACCACCCGAAGGGATAAAACCTGTAGGATGCAAGTGGATCTATAAGAAGAAAAGAGTGGACGGGAAGGTGGAAACCTATAAAGCTAGGCTTGTCGCGAAAGGTTTTACTCAGAAAGAAGGGATCGATTATGAGGAAACTTTTTCGCTGGTAGCTATGCTTAAGTCCATCCAAATTCTTTTATCCATTGCGGCTCATCTTGATTACGAGATTTGGTAGATGGAAGTAAAAACTGCGTTCCTTAATTGCAATCTGGATGAATGTATCTACATGATGCAACCACATGGATTCATAGCAAAATGACAAGGGCACATGTTGTGCAAGCTCAAGAAGTCTATTTATGGACTTAAGCTGGCATCTAGGTCTTGGAACATCCGTTTTAATCAAGCAATCAAGTCTTTTGGTTTTGATCAATGTCCGGATGAGTCATGTGTGTACAAGAAGCACAACGGAAATGTAGTGGTGTTTCTAGTGCTATATGTGGATGATATCTTGCTCATCGGAAACGATGTGGGAGTATTGTCTTCGGTAAAGGTATGGTTAGCTAGCCAATTTAACGTGAAGGACTTGGGAGAAACCGGTCACATCCTTGGGATTAAACTTATACAAGATCGGAAGAAAAGGATGTTGGGCATATCTCAAGCTACTTACATCGATATGATCCTTGCTTGTTTTAGCATGCAGGATTCCAAGAAAGGATTTCTTCCTTTTAGGCATGGGATCTATCTATCTAAGGATCAGTCTCCAAAGACACCTCAAGAGATGGAGAAAATGAAAGCAGTTCCTTATGCTTCAGCAGTAGGAAGCCTCATGTATGTTATGCTATGTACTAGACCTGATATTTGCTTTGATGTAGGCATGGTTAGCAGATTTCAGTCTAACCCTGGACAAGAGCATTGGACTGCTGTGAAACATATACTCAAATATCTGAAAAGAACTAGAGATTATATGTTGATTTACTAGTCAGACAGTCTGGTACGTTTTGGGTACGCGGACTCAGACTTCATGTCACATAAGGATTCCAGAAAGTCTATCTCGGGATATGTGTTTACCCTAGGAGGTGGAGCCATAAGTTGGAGGAGTATCAAACAATCATGTATTGCTGATTCCACCATGGAGGCCGAGTATGTGGCAGCTTTTGAAGCAACCAAGGAGGCCGTTTGGCTCAAGAACTTCCTAATGGATCTAGAAGTGGTGCCTTCAGTGCAGTCAGCTATCACACTCTATTGTGACAATAGTGGTGCAGTTGCTAACTCAAAGGAGCCAAGGACTCATAAGAAGGGAAAGCACATTGAGCGTAAGTATCATCTGATTCGAGAAATCGTACAGAGAGGTGATGTTGCTGTGACCAAGATTGCATCAACAAATAACCTAGCAGATTCTTTTACGAAGAGCTTACAGGCCAAGACTTTTGATAGTCACGTAGAGGGAATGGGAGTGAGATGCGTGGCAGCATGGCTTTGAGATTGTTAGGATTTTTACTAAAAGCCTTGCGTTTATGTAATGGATTAATTTTATTGGTTAAATATTAATCAGTTTTATCCCTTTTGATGAGAATCTAATATAGCAATGTTTGCATAATATTATTGTATGTTGTGCATGTGTGTCTCTTATCCTACATAGTAGATGCTCTAATGTGTAGAGTACAGCTTACACATAGAAGATTGGATCATCAGTTCTTGTAGAATATAAGTTTTTGGTTCACAATCCTAGATGGAATTTGACACGCCATCAGTAGGATTGTAGCACAATGTTTTAGTAGGTCTATCTTGACTACAGGGAGCAGTTCTAGATCCGACTCATTGTGCTAATACATTTTGTGTGTATTGAACAGGACTGCTTTAAGGAAATTTTCTTAATACTGACATTGAAAGACAATTAGAACCTTATAGTTATTATGAATACTATGCTCTTAATCCGGATATAATTAATAGATATATACATATAATGTAATTGACTTTGATTAATTATAAAGTGAGGTCCTATTTTGGGTCAATAATCTTGATGAGTTGGGTCACTCCACTATATGCATGATATATATCGATATTAATTATTGATGGAATCCACGTCCCATTAGGAATTGATAATACCCCCTTGAATAAGCTTCTAAGTTTCAATTAGGTCAAACCCTGCAGGTGGATCTATGTATCCGACATATCGAATGAGTTAAATGGAAAGTCTCAAGGTATTTTATAAGACGTTGATTAGTGGGAGATTGTTAGTAATTTCATGGAATCAACGGGTATTTGTAATCTTAACGTGGAGAGATTAATAAGTATTTGATGACGTGGAGCTCGATATTAATTTGAGATAGGGACGGGAGTGCAATTACAATTCTGTAGTGGGACGAATTGTAATTTGTGTAATACGAAATATAATCCTGGAAGGATTAGGGTTTCTATTTGCACAAGGAGCCCGGTCCGTATTTTTCCTTAGGTCCCTAGCGTAGCCCTATATATATGTCATTATGTTCTCTAGGGTTTTCACACGTTTTCATAAGACACGAAATAAGGCTGTGAAACTAGAGAACTGGTGAACGGCGTTTGGAGTCCATGCTCAGAAACACAGTTGAGACATACGGAAGGGAATACGCTAGAAGATACTAGGGTTGATCGAGTTCAGACGAAGGTAACCAAACAATATCGATCGCACGTATCAGTTCAGCCAAGAGTTCGTGTCTACGGAGGAGAGGTAAACCCCAATTCTTCCATGTAGGGTTAAATAGTTTCTCGGTGTATAATCTGTACGCATCATCACGGGGTCTTGGGGATCCGTTTCCAATCATGAATTTGCCTTGAATTTGCACATTCGAAAGAAAGGTGCAGTTCCATGTAGGGTTAAATAGTTTCTCGGTGTATAATCTGTACGCATCATCACGGGGTCTTGGGGATCCGTTTCCAATCATGAATTTGCCTTGAATTTGCACATTCGAAAGAAAGGTGCAGTGTTTGTCGCATGCAGGTTTTGTTTTCGGTTCATGGGTAGCCCCTCAGTAATTCTCGTTCGGACGGGAGTCACGTCCGGATGGACGATTGAACACGAGTTGTACGCATTTTAATGCGGGCTGCGCGTATTAAAGTCTATTTTGACCTAATTTGTTGTACTTTTTTTTTATAAATAGCAGCCTTGAGGGTTGAGTCTTTGGTTCAAGGGCTTAGATATTAGGGAACTCGTTTGTCTCTTTGGGTTCCACATAGGGTTTGATCTCCCTTTTGGGTTCCGCCAAAGAACTTAGGCTTAGATAACTGTTTGATGCTTCAAGTTGAGTTTCGGGTATAGCCGGCTCATTGTATTCTCCCCGTTTATAGTAAATCCACTCGCTCGTTCCCTGTGGAGTGCGTTCTTGCTTTGTGCTTGAACGGAATCACATAAATCCTTGTGTTTCATTTGTTCCTTGTTGGTTTGTTTTATTATATTCTCATATTTTGTGATCGGCACAACAAATTGGTATCAGAGCACCGGATTTTCAATCTGAGGCTTTTGTCTTCCACTGTGTGATTTATTTCAGTGGTCGTCCATCGATTACAATATGTCGGCTCGTTTCGAAGTTGAGAAGTTTGATGGGAAAAGCACTAGCTCGAGTCTATGGCGTATCAAGATGAAGGCTTTGCTGGTTCAACAAGGGGTACACAAGGCTTTGTTAGGAAAGACCAAGAAGCCAGTTGATATGCAAGATAGTGTTTTCGAGGATCTAGATGTGAAGGTGCTCAGTTCAATTTAGTTGTGTTTAGCCGATGATGAGCTTTGCAAGGTCGGGGAGGAGGATTCAGCTGGCGGTATTTAGTTGATGTTGGAAAGCATCTACTTGACGAAATCGTTTAACAACCGGTTGTATTTGAAGCAGCGACTTTATATGTTTCATATGAAGGAATGTACGCCCATAAAAGACCATTTAGATGAGTTAAATCGAATTGTTAATGAATTGAAAAATATTGACATTACAATTGATGATGAAGATTAGGCCATTATTATTTTGTGTTCTTTGCCTACATTACATGAACACTTTGTGACTAACCTATTTTATGGGAAGGATACAATCTGTATGGGGAACGTAAAGTCTAGGTTGTATTCAGAAGAATTGGGAAAAAAGGTATTCAATGAAAATAGTATTCATGATCATGAGCAAGCTTTGGTGGTGCGAGGAAGAACAGTTGAGAGGGATTCTGGCAGTAGGGGTTTTTGGCTCTGATCATTCCACAAATAAGGATGAGGTACAGTGTTTTTATTGCAAGAAATATGGGCACATGGTTAGAAATTGTCCTCTAAAAATAAGGACAAGTTTGAGGAGAAGGTTGTTGCTGGTATTGCTGAAGGAGATTATGACAAATCTAGTATTGCTAAAGGGACACATGGTTAGAAATTGTTCTCTAAACATAAGGACAAGTTGGAGGAAAAGGTTGTTGCTAGTATTGCTGAAGGAGATTCTGACTAATCAGTTTTTTCACTTTCAGTGAGTGTCGGTGATGTCCGTTTGGATGTCAAGTGGACTTTGGACTCCGGTTGTTCTTACCACTTGTGTTCCCATAAAGATTGGTTCTATGCATATGAGTTGGTCAACTGTGGTACAGTTCTTTTGGGCAATAACTTTTCCTGTAGAATTGTTGGGAAATGAACTGTTACAAGTCATAATGCTTGATGGATTTTTGAGGACGTTGTTTGGTGTTCGGCATGTACCAGATTTGAAGAGGAACCTTGTCTCTTTAGATACCCTTGAAGGTAGAGTCTTGAGGGTTTTGAAGGGTGCTCGTGTTTTGTAGGAGGTTCAAAATTCGAAAAACCTCTATGTGCTTAATGATCGTACGTTTGTGGGTGGTACATCGTTGGGGTCTTCATCTGTTGGTATGAATTCAGTTTCAACTCTGTTTAGGGGCAAACCGATTTTGCATACTAGCTCTGTGAAGGAGTCAATTAACTTCGTAGGGAGTTCGAACAGATCTTCGTTCACATCCTTGAGGGGTGTGTTGGGTGGGATGTGCCCGTTTGAAGATGGAGACTTTATTTGGAAGCATGTGCGTCTAGGTTTCCAGAGTCGCGTTCATAAGGTCAAGAAGGCTTGCTGGAGCCTTCTTCGTTTGTGCCATTTGTGATTGCCCTATGGGGAGTGTTTGGGGGAAGAGCGAATGGTGAGAGGAATGCCTATATTGTTGAGTTCGAGGGAATTCAAGTCAAGGAGGAGATTTGTTGTAATTTGCCTTGAACTTCCCGTTCGAAAGAAAGGTGTAGTGTTTGTTGTGCGTAGGTTTCATTTTCTGTTCGCGGGTAGCTCACTATAATTCTCGTTCGGACAGGAGTCACGTCCGTTCGAATGGTTGGACACGAGTTGTATGCATTTTGATGCAGGCTGCACGTATTGAGGTTTGTTTTGACCTAATTGTGTGCGTTTCATGCAGGCTAGAAGTATTGAGGTCTGTTTTGACCTAATTTGCTTTACTTTCTTATAAATAGCAGCTTTAGAGGCTGCACTACAAGAAATCAAGATCCAGTAACAGTTGAAACCATGACAAAAGATGCCTAAAACAGTTACTAAAACCTGAAAAACCTATACCAACGGTTTAAGTGAAGCGTTACAAGATATCCGTTACTAAAGGGTTTCAATAATGCTTTTGTCAACTGTTGGTACAACCATTCTTTCTAGTAACGGTTGCTTTAGTAACACTTACAACCGTTGCTACATCCCAATTCTGACCCTAACTATTGTTGGACTTTAGCGACACTTGAAACCGTTGCTATAGTCCTTTTTTTTTTTTAATAGCAGCTATAGCAACAGTTTTAAGTGTTGCTATAAACCCCTTTTTTTCCCCTAATAGTAGCCATAGCAACACTTAAAACCGTTGCT
>JAXBDA010009324.1:0-12789 GCA_036023075.1 Gaultheria prostrata
AACACGAAAATGGATACCATGTATGTGCAAATAAAATTTTCCTTGTCATTGTGGGAGTAATTTCCAAAAAGTACACCATTAAACGGCAAAAACTTGCCCCTACCGCCACTTTTCGGTAATTCTCCCAACAAAGATTTACATAGAATTATGTTCAACTATTACTCTATTAGGAGAATAGTAAATTTCAATCATGTTTGATTTTAAGGAATGGCTACAATACGCACATATTAAAGGTGTGTATCATATGCATCTATTGTATGATTTATATTGTGTCGCTTCATAGTAATTGTAACATGTTTTAGTGTCCCGTAACTTTTATATTAAAAACTCGTAACCTTTCAGAAATATGATTCAAAACAGTTTCTCTATGATTTATAACATTGTGGTGCGTCTCGTATTTATACAAAAAAAGTTATGAATCGATTTGTAACATTATGAAATTTTTTGTATAAATACGAGATACACGAGAGGTAATCGTAACATTGTGGTGCGTAAAATCAATTCGTAACATTATGATACACACCCCTCAAAAAGTTTACGAATTGATTACCTTTTGTGAATAAAATTTTATGAATCGATTACATCTCGTATTTTTATTCACAAAAGGTAATCGATTCGTTAAATTTCGAGGGGTGTGTATCATACGTACACTGATTACACACACAAATATGAATGTATATTGTAGCATTTTCCTTGATTTTTTATTTTTTATTTATCTCAGTTCGATGTATAAAGTACCTTCTAGCTACCACCATTCAAGACTACTCTCATCATACATGTGCAAGTCATTTAATATTATTGCATCACGTCGAATAATATGCGTACAATTATAATTTACTAGTGTGAAGAATTAATTGGAAGAAAAGTGTTATGAAGACAAGTGTTATTCAAACAATTTTGACAGTTTTAGTTTTTAATTGCAAAAAATAAGTTGCCGAGTTTTTTTTTTTCTTTTGTCATTCTTCATTCCTCATCTATTACATGAGGAGGGGGAATGAGACTCGATCACAGGATGCAGTGTGAGACATCCAAGAGCTCTACCGCATGAGTTAGCCACCACTTGCAGAGTTAAACATAATATTCTTTTAAAATTATAAATTGCCAAATTTAGAAGCTATAGCTTGTCAGATTAAATTTATATATACTTATAGCATATAAAGTTGTAATCAGATTACTACGTTTAGAGTCACCTATTAGATTTAGAGTTTTGGTAAAAAAATAAGATAGTGTCAACAATTATGACTATATACATATATAAATATGTCTGGAAAGGGCTTCATCCGAACAACACATGAGAGTCCATATATTGACTTCCACTCATAAAAGAGCATAATTTTTAGAAGACCAAACAGCACAGGGAGAGTCCATTGAGCACCACTTCAAGAAGTAGGCAGATTCTTGCTAAATACAACTCAATCCTAATTTGTACTTCAGTGAAATGACTAAATGCAACCCGCAAAAAAACCAATACCTTTCCCAACTTGCCCCTCCAGCCAAAACACAATTTTTCCTCCCTAAAATACCCTTACCCTTAAAAAAAAGATTAAAAAAACTTAAATCTCCATCTCTCTCTCCCCAGCTCTCCCACCACCACCCCCTCCCTTACCAGTACCCAGTTGGCCGGATGAGTGATGAAGCTGACGATGAAGATAAAGCAGATGATGGATGAGTGTTGGTGATAGATTTGGGGGAAAAATTTGATTTTAGGGTTGGTTTTTTAATTTTAGGACGAGGGTTGTACTCCCTCCGTCCCATTTTCATAGTCCCGCTTGAGAATTCCAATTTTTTAAGGGGACACAATAATTACACCAAAAAGTGCTCAATTTTTCAATTATGCCCTCTCAAAAAGGTGATTTGATTGATGGAAGTTGTAGTACTTTAATTCAAACAAAAATGTAATAATGTAACTTTATTAACTTTCTATTGCTTATTTTGGAAAGTGAACTAACATTTTGGGACGTCCTAAAAAAGAATACTGGACTATGAAAATGGGACGAAGGGAGTATATAGGGTTTGTAGGTTTGTGGGTTGTATGTTCACTACTACAAAAAGGCATAAAGATCACGGTCTTTTGGTGTGATCTTTCACTTTTAATCTCGGTCGAAAAACCGTGATCTAATCTAGTGTGATTAAAAGTCCCCATCTTTCAATCACGGTTTTTAGACCGTTATGAAAACTCATAAAAAATGTGATGAAAACAAAAAAAAATTGTGATATTTGACAATGTAACATCTCAGTTTTGCCAAAAAAATCGTGATTGTATATAGAGAAAAGATCTCAGTTTTTAGTAAAACCATGATTAAAAACATGGCAAAAACCGTGATGAATTTTTTTCTCTCACTAATATAGTCATCTAAAAATTACCTTATCTTGCAAACCTTGCTTCCATCCAGATTTGATCCTTTGACCTCTTGCACAAGACAACCAACACCTATCCACCCCACCAATTATGTTTTTCATTAAGTTGTTGAACCATTTAATATATATACTAGTTTTTGTAGGTTTTTCACTTGCTCATATTAGTTTCTTGAATATTAACTATGATTTTTTAGGCTTTATGTACTCTTATAGTTTCCAAGCTTGTTTGAGAAAGTATAATTTTTGGTTACAACGATTTTTTTTTTTTGGTTAAACACATTCTATGAGTTTCTGACTATATATTTTTATTATTTAAAAGCGACATCTCATCTTCTAATTCAGCAAAATTTCCTTTCATCAAAACATATAAATTTCCTCTTCTCTTTCTCAGCCTAATTGTGATCCTCCAACTCAATAATTTTCATCAAATTGAAACTTTTCTCCCCATAAAATTTTACTCCCAACCGTTCTCCAATATCCATCACATTTTGAGCTTTCTTTAACAAGACAAAAAAAATAAGAAAGATCTCAGTTTTTATAAAAGCGTGATTAAAATAAATAAGAGTTAGATTTTTTTATCACGGTTAAGTGCATAAACCGAGATGAAATATAGTTTTAATCTCGGTCATCTATAAAACGTGATTAAAAATAAATATGAAATTATCTCATCTTACTTACAATCACACTTTTTAAATGACTGAGATTAAAGCTTAATTTTATTTTCATTTTCAATCACGTTTTATAGATGACCGAGATTAAAACTGTCTTTCATCTCGGTTTATGTACTTAACCGTGATAAAAAATCCAACTCTTATTTTTTTATCACGTTTTTATAAAAATTGAGATCTTTCTTATTTTTGAAGCGTGATCTTTATACATTTTTGTAGTAGTGGTTCTAAATGTAAGGATAATATTGTCATTCTGTATAAGGGTTTTTTTTTTCTTTAAAGTAGTCATAATTTGGTGGGATGTATTTAACAATTAAGGGGTTGTCAATAGAAGCCTAAGTATTTTGAGGGTGTGCCACTAATTTGGTTTTTTGAGATTTTTAGCTTTTTTATGTGAGAGCTCGAAATACGCATTGGCTTTTTGTGGTTTTTTATGTGATGTATTGTGAGAGGATGACTTGTCCCGAAAAGCACAATAAGCTGGTTTTTGCCTTTATCTTACAACAAAAATTTATTCTACATCACTAGTAATGTAATTAAGACGATTGCAAGCATAAACAGAAAGCCGGCAAGACCAAATGTTTACTCTTTTTTATAGAATAACCGAAGATTGTGTCTCCTCTTTTATTATTTCTAGACATACTAATGACATAAGTATCAATTGGAGTGATAGCTCAGTGGTAAGTACTATGTACTCCCATGTAGTCACACCTCTCAAACTACAATTAATAATACTTTTTTCGCCGAGAAAAAAAAAATACATGTGTATGTATATATATGGAGAGAGAGAGAGAGCATTTGATTCATCTTGGAATTTGCAAAACTTTTATGCAGTTGTAACATCATTATGCAATCATCTAATTTTTTTATCATGTTTTATTAACTCAATAATATTGTTTAATCAGATGTACTTCAAATTGAAGATCTTGTAGAGTGACCTCTTTATATTTATATGGGGGGTGCCGCTCACTTAACATTGACACAATTTTTAACACAAAAAAATGTAAACCACCGAGTCCCATATATGCAAATGATTGGATCCATTCAATTTGTTTAAAACACGTTTTTAAGAGTAACGGTAAAAAATCAACTCATTCAGATATCGGTATGGGTCCGATCAGCTTGTTCCTATATTTGACAGTATAAAAATTGAATGAATCAATCAAGACGTTGCCGATATCCGAATGAGTTGATTTTCATCGGTATTCTTAAAAACACGTTTTAAACAAATTGGACGGCTCTGATTTTTAGTGTGTGGATCAGATTACGTTTGTGTCAAAATACTTGTGTCAAATGTTATTCAAACAATTTTGACAGTTTTTTTTAATTGCAAAAAAAAAGTTGCAGAGTTAAACAAAATATTGTTTAAAATTATAAATAGCCAAATTTAGAAGCTACAGCTTGTCAGATTAAAATTCATACTTATAGCATTTAAAGTTATAACCAGATGTAAACTATGTTAGGACTCACCTATTGATTTAGATTTTTAGTAAAAGTCAAGTAAGTTTCATGTATTATGACTATATATAGAGAGAGACATCTCAATAATTTTTTGATATATTTCCTATTATATTCAATATTTATATGTATGAGACAACATATTTTATTTCTTTTAACTCATATATATTGACTTCGATCCACTCATAAAAGAGCATAATTTTTAGATCACCAAACAGACTGTTTGGTCTTCTAAAAATTATTTGTTTGGTCTTCTAAAAATTATGCTCTTTTATGAATGGAAGTCAATATATACGAGTTAAAAGAAATAAAATACAGGGAGAGTGACTGTTTGGTCGTCTTAAAATTATTTGTTTGGTCTTCTAAAAATTATGCTCTTTTATGAGTGGAAGTCAATATATATATGAGTTAAAAGAAATAAAATACAGGGAGAGTCCATTGAGCAACACTTTAAGACCTATGATCTTACGACAGAAATTTATTCTACAGCACCAATAATGTAGTAATTAAGACCATTGTAGGCAGCCGGCATGACCAAATATTATGTCTTTTTTTATAGAATTATCGACCATTGAAAGCAGAAATAGACAGCCGCTCACATAACATTTGACATAATTTTTTACACAAAAAATATAAACCACCAATTTTGAAGTGTCGTTCATGATTGGAGCTGTTCAATTTGTTTAAAACGTGAATTTAATAGTGACTATAAAAAATCGACTCATTCGGATATCGATAAAACAGCTCCTACTATTCAATAGTAAAGCTCACCTACACTTTCTACAATCAGGCTTGGGAGCCCCACTACTAGTTCGTCTAGACCTTCAAAAGCAAATCAAAAACTAAGTAAATCACCCATTTTGGAGTCCTTCGCAAATAATCGGAGCCGTTCAATTTGTTTAAAATACATTTTTAATTGTATCTAAAAAAAAGCAGCCCATTCGGATATCAGTAATAACTTGATCGACTTGACAAGATAAAAAACTAAATGCATCGATCAAGTCAATCGAGCTCTTACCAATATCTGAATGAGTTGATTTTTTACAAATACTCTTACAAACATGTTTTAAACATATTAAACAGCTCCGATCAATGTTGTATCAAAATGTTGTGTCCCTAGAACCGGCTCATATATATATATATATATATATATATATATATATATATATATATACACACCAAGCTTCCCATCCAAACCAATGAAATCCGGACCCGTCCGGACCTCATTGTTCTGGAAAAAATCTCAACGATCCGAACCGTTAGATGTGTTTAAAATGTGTTTTTAAGGTCCACTGTGAGGATTCGTGAAAAAAAAAACACTCGGAAGGGGTTGATCGGAGCAGTTAAGCATTTTTCACAAAACAGCTCCGATCAACCCCTTCCGAGTATTTTGTTTTCACGAATCCTCGCGCTAGACCTTAAAAACACATTTTAAACACATCTAACGGTTTGGATCGTTGAGATTTGGTTCGGAAAGTGACGAAAAAATAATGGTCCGGATTTTACTCCAATCCGGAGTGGAAGTGTACTCTATATATATATACAGTCTCCTTCCTATCCACACCCTAAAATGCGAACCTTCCATCCACACTTCACTTTCCCGATAAAATTTTCATAATCCGAACCGTCCAATGTGTTTAAAATGTGTTTTCAAGGGTTTACGTGAGAAATTAATAAAAAATGACCGGGAAGGGTTTCATCCGATCAATTTTTCATAAAACTATACATATGCGGTTTTTATGAAAAAATGATTGAATAATTCACAAAAAACATTGACGCAAAACTAATAGATGCAAAAAAAAAAAAAAAATTGTAATAAAGACAAATAATCCATTTGCCAAAACACCCTAGTCCACGACCATTGCAGCAGTAAACATGTGAATTCATTTTTTTCCTTAGGTAACTAAAACACCATTGTACTTGTTTCTTATCTTATCTACAACTATTAAACATCTATATTAAAACATTCTTACACCAAATTTAACTTTAAAAATACCTTTTATACTTTAGCGAGTCATTTTTTTCAAAAACTCAAAAAGTTAGACTCTTTATTCTAACTCTACTATATTAAACTATTCTTTCTTTTTACTTCTACTCCAAAAAAAAAAAAAAAAACTGCACCTATCAAAATCTCCCACTTGTCAAGAAATTAAAAAAGAGAGAGTTGAGTGGACAGCAGCTTACCAATTTTGTTCAGGTACCGTAGCAGAAATAAATTGGTGAGGAAAGATAGGTTGCCTGATTTTTTGAGGTTTTTTGGGGATTGACTCTCTATTTTTGCTTGAAAGTGAATTTAGGTAGGCTGATATTGATGCTCTTACAATACTCAGTCATATTTTTTTGGCCCAATCATTCTATTATATTTTATCCCCCTCTCTCTCTCTATACCATTTTCCTCCACCGGCCCACCACACCCAAAAATTTCAAACCACATTCTCTCTCTCTCTCTCTCCCTCCCTCCTTTTCGCAATTCAAACCACATTCTCTCTCTCATTACCTCCTCTCTTTGCCCCTCTCTAAAATTCGAAGGACCATACAGAATGGGTACGGGCATTTGTGTCGATTGTTCAAGCCTTGTCTTCAGGCACGGGCATGCACTAGTATACTATAACGGAGAAAGTTTCGAACTATTTTTTACAGTTATTTAATTTTATGATTATTGAAGTACTTGTTTTGGAAAGAAGTAGTCAAAATTATTCTGAATACAAATAAAAGAATATACAACACTTACTAGGGCTGCTAAAAAAAATCAGTGAACCGTGAATTCAGTCTAGACCGAACCGATCCGTGCCTTTTGGATTTTAACCATAGATTAATGGTCCGGACACGGATTCAAAAAATAAAAAACCGCGACTCGCGGTTCGGACACGGATTTTGATTTTGAAACCATGGATTAACCGATCCGAACCGTGAGATTTTTATTATAAATAATTTTTTAAAAATAAATATATATATATGTATAGATGAATAATTTTAACAGCTTTATAATATTGACAATTTAATAAATTGATATGGAAGGTTATAACCTACTGTGTTTGGAATCCAAATTGAATATTGGGTATTATTTTTTGGCTATCTATTTTGATTTCATAATGTTCAAGTTTAGATTTGTTCAATTAATATGTTGGAATGTTTAATAAACTTTCATTATTTCTTTCCAGTGAGTGCTTTTCTATGTTCTTCTTGATACTTTATATTCTCATCTACTAACTGTACTAGTGAAATGTTTGTTTCAATGTTGAGTTTATATTTTTAAATGAGTTAATGATTTTTTTTAGAATAAGTTGAAAATTCGTAGACAAATCCGAAACCGATCCGTGACTCGTGGATCAGATTGGAACCAAACCGTGAGACTTTTGGATTAGACACGAATTCTATTTTCAAAATACCGTGACTCGCGGATTAGGATTGGATTCATGTCAATCCAGACCAATTCGGACCGTGAGCACCCCTAATACTTACCCAAAAAAAAAAAACCAGTCGACCCACTAGGCCACTATAGTACTGCCGCCCGTGTTATTTTGAAAAAGAAAAGTCTCCCTAAATTTGAACTTGCTCCTGACCCTTGCGATTCTCCGTCTATAAAAAGGCCATAATACGCTAAGAAATTTACCCATCTCTCTCATCACCAAACTCATCAAAACCAAAAATAGCTTTGCGTGGTGCAGTGAAAGGAATGGTGTCATCTATGTCTTCCTCAAGACTTCTTTTTCCACTCTCTCTCCTCACCTTCTCTCTCCTCCTCCAACTCACCTTCGCAACAAACCCGACTTTCTCGTCCTGCTCGGGCTCTGCAAATTTCACTCCCAATGGCACTTTCAACAACAATATGAACAACCTCCTGGGCTATCTCGACTTCAACACCCCATCGACCGGGTTCAGTAACGGCTCGATAGGCCTGAATCTGACCCAGGTCTCCGGTCTCGCTCTCTGTCGAGGTGACATCAATGCCACAGACTGCCAAGCCTGTGTTAACAACGCGAGCAACGAGATTCAAGTCCTTTGCCCATTCAAGGAAGCAGCATTCATATGGTACGATTTTTGTCAATTGAGATACTCGAACCTCGATTTCTTGGGCCAAATCGATAACTCGGAATGGAGAATCCAGTTGAATCCGAACAATGTGAGCAACCCAGTTGCTTTCAATCAAACTCTCACAGAGTTATTTTCTTTTTTGGTGGAAGACGCTTTTCTTAGCCCCATATTGTATGCCGCGGGAGTGGTGACGGTTAACGGGACCTCGGTTAACATCTACGGGTTGGTTCAGTGCACGAGAGATCTTTCTAGCGTTAATTGTAAGAGCTGTATTGATTTTGCGGTTAGTGTGCTTCCTCGATATTTCTACGGGAAACAAGGAGGGAAAATTATGGGTGGAAGTTGTAACCTGCGTTTTGAGATCTATCCTTTTGTGCTGAGCTAGAAAATGTATCATGGTTCTTAGATGGTACTGGAATAAGGATATCTCATCCATTGTTATATTTGTGAGCTTATTTATAATCAACGTTGTTGGGATGCTCCGTGCTCGTTTCTCCGTTGTGATGTCGTTTTGTTTAGCTAGGTTCTCTTTAATCTTTGTAATTCGTTTCCAAAGATTAATAATATTTCTTTTGCCGATAAAAATAAATAAATTTCCTCTGCATATGTGTAGGTTTGTGTGTATCCAGAATTGTTTGTTCCAATCTAATTTGGTCATTAAACATATTGAAATTCGATTGGCCAAAGATTCATAGCACTTAATGAGGCAAATTAATCAACAGCTTTAGGTACACACCCATTGCACGACCGCGCTTCCGGCCAACCTTATCCCTCTCACATGCATGTGGGATCTACACATTACTATGAGGTGGAACCCGCATGATGTCAGAAGGGTGTGATTGGAGGTGTGGTCGGTAAGTGTGTACCTATCATTTTTTTTAAATAAGTTTAACCTACAAGATGATTTGTAACTCATAGAATATTGATGTTAAGTGTGTACCGTACACACATAATACATAACAAACATCTCAAAAAGTTGCAACAAATGAATAAAAATAGTATTTATATAACAAAAAGAATCTGAAAAAAAATTATAACACATGCATGAACCATAAAAATTCAAAGCTAATAACATAGTTCGTAATCACTTGACCATAAAGATGTGTAAGTCTATAGAACCATACAAAGCACTGATGGAGATAGGATCACGGGGCCGAGTTATAACGGAAAAAAAAAATCAACATCAAATATTGTTCTATTCTTTACTTAACAAATAAGTAAAAAAAAAAAAAACAACTATCAACATCCTTGCATTCCATAGTCAAACAAAAAGTCAAAATACATTTTCCAAGATTGATCATCCATTAAATCAAATTAAATAAAACAAAAGTAGCTTAACAATATATCAAAGTACAAAGTGACGTATTCTCAAGTCTTGAAAATCATCTACGCCCTTTCGATGTATATAACTAAAGAGTTTGAGATAAAATCATCTTCCATTTTGTTCCGAAGCCTGGTTTTGATAATTTTTATAGCCGAAAAAGATCGTTCCGCCGATGCGGTAGAAACATGATAGAGTTTCTTGCATCGGAAAACCTCATCATTTTGCATACGATTCGTTGATAAATGAATTGATGGAATTACTGAAAATAGCCAAAGAGTGGAAGTGAATCAAGTGATAAGAAATTAATAGCTTCTTAGGTTGATCCCCAGGAAGACAGAAGCAAAGTTTAGAATTGTTTTGTGGGGAGGGGGCACCACTAACAAAAATGATATATACACAACAAAAAGGTCACAACGACGTCATTTTGGTACCAATCCCCCAAAAAAAAAAAGCCAAAATTCAAAACACGCTGAAACTCTCCTTCCCCGTTTGTTCGATACAGACTCAGAGAGAGATAGGGAGAAGGGTGATCCCACCTCTGATTTCTTATGATTTGCTATAATTAAGGAGTCTTCTCTCTTTGGGTTTGCCGTTTGCATTGAACAAATAGGGAAGGAGCGTTGTGGCCTTTTTGTTGTCGCCCTTTTGTTGTGTAGAGGTGAGATCTGCCGACCCAAAAAAATTTAAATATATATTTTTATTTATGAAAGTGCCCAGGAGGCAGGGCCCACCCCAGCCTGAGTACATCCGCCACCGATAAAAAGTGGAACTTAAGAACCACAAAAATATGCAACATAAACAAAAAAATACGAAACATTTTTATGGTACGTACCCTATGTACCACAGCTTTCCCCATAACGCAAAGGGGCACAAGCAGTTACTATTATTTCCAAGTAGCAATAGTTCACAATACTTAAGTTAAAGGGGCACAAGCAGCTCAAATGTTAAAGTTTTCGACCACGTTCAAAATCCTACCTTGGCGAAAGTTTACTGACAAGTTATTGCTAATGAGCTTGTGAAAATAGGTCCGCGATAGGTACTTAACAGCGACACAATTCTCTTCTCGTTGCCATTTTGGTCACCAGAAGCTGCATTTTCTTGTAGTTCAGACAGAACAAAATCAACAAACTCTCAAGCCTGAGGTCTTGATCTTCCAAGAACAAAAGATGCATGCAACCACTTCCTACAATATAAGGACTCATATCAATCCACAACGGCCTCTTAATTAATCAAGTCAAAACCGCAAGTGAGTTTTTCTTGGTGCATTACTTATCCGAACCCTGGTAAGCATTTACCGTTATCGAGCTGATTTTTTTTCAAGAACCCTTAAAAAATTATTCTAAACAAATTGAGCGGCTCCGATCAATTCGTGCGAGACCCCACCCCAAGGTAGGTCTCACACAATGGGGTGTGAGTCAGAGGGTGTGAGAGTAGACTTATAGGAAAAAAAACATGAAAACGAATAGGAAGCAGCAACCGACCAAGTGGATCTCAACCGTCGGCTGCCATTTTTCTGTCCCATTTCATGTTTTCTTTTCGTGTTTCAAACACTTTCCGTACTTATCATATTTTCAATAATCACTTGTTGAGTCATCTAGATCAAACCTCCATCAGGTTTTTTTCTTTTTTTTTTGGGATCAAGTTGACTTGGTAGAAATTCAATCCCATCGTTCTCGAGAGAGATAATAGTATAATAATATTTGATAGTTAAATCATATGCAATACATGAAGTGATGCATGTGTGGTGATGCTTGTGTGGTGCACCATAACACCGTGAGGTTTTTCAATTTGATTAGTTTACCCATCACACAATTTATGACACAAAAGGTTGGTTATTCGGCCCTAACTAGAGTTGGGCTATTTGGCCACAACAATCCAACATATCTGTAGTATAAATTCCCTTGGGAATAGCAGGGCGGCAGCACCCCCTTATTACATGGGTTTAATGATTTATCTCATAAACCCCACGATGGTAGCGTAGCAGGATTATACTCCCTCCGTTTCAAAATATTTCTACTTTTTTCTTTTTTAGCAGTCCCAAAACAAAGGTCCATTTTTCATGTTTTCTGTTTTGAGCACCGATTGCTAAAAGCCAATTTTTTTTAAAAAATGCCAAAAGCCAATTTGTTTCCGATTAGCTAAAATCTAAGTTACTAAAAATCAATTTTCTCTCACATACTTCTTTTACTAAAAGCAAGTTGCTAAAATCATAGCAAATGAGAGTTGGGGTTACAGCTTTTAGCAATTAACAGGAAACTCACCAAGTCCCACACACCCCGTTATACATTTGGTGTACACCAAGAGCATGGCCGGCCCAACCCCAAGGCCCACAAGGCGTGAGCCTTGGACATCCACAAAACCCAAAAAATAGGGGCACCCCTATAATTTTTACTATTAGGCTTGAATCTAGGGGTCTTTATAGCCTAATAGGAAAAACAAAAAGAAAGACTTAAACAAAAAAGTCCATTCGGCCTAAATTCCCAAAGTAAAACACACAACAATCTAACTTTTACAACTGATTCATTAGGTCTAAAGGCTCAATATAAGATCCACAATAAAATAAAAAGGCTTAATTTAAAAGTAGAACTCATTACGATCTACCCCAGTCGGCAAGTCACAAGAAGACTTAATGGGTTATCCATGTTATGGATTAAAAATGACTTCGTGGAAGAGGTGAATTATACAAGTCTAAATGATACTTTTGCTTCTAGAAATGCAACAAGAATAATATTCAAGCAATAGTCATGCGTGTAAGGACTCGGAAAATCAAATTATAAAAAAAATGAATATGTGTGAATGTGAGAAATCGAATTTCGTACAAAAAACTTAAATTTATGCGCGAAGATAAAACTCGTGGGCAAGATTTGGTATACGTGGCCACAAATCAAGTGTTAGAGTTGGATCATTGAATTAGGAAGTAAAACTTGCGCGTAGCGCTACAAGGAT
>JAXBDA010009325.1:0-12788 GCA_036023075.1 Gaultheria prostrata
ATCCAAGCAAAGTGAGAGAAAGATAAATGAATTTTCAAAATTCGCACCCAAAAAATTCGCAAAAAATAAAAAAAACCTTCTCATCCAAACTTGCAAAAAGCAGATCTCGTAAGGTGTTAAGGGAGCTTTGGTCCTCTTGCTTGAGTTCTCTCAAATTCGCAATCATTTTTGGCCTTAGACTGAAATTCGCAGTGATATAGATAGAATGGTTGTAGATCCAGCACTGACGTTGATACCGGCACGTTCTGGCGAGTTTCGGGTAGTACCGGCGACCGGCGATGCTTACCGTCCATTGAAACACATTAAGATCAAGAACCACAGAGAACCCACCCACCCACCCACCTCCAAGACTCTCATCCTCCAGAAATCTGCTACAAAGCTCTAAAACCTCTATAATTTTACATTGCCCCGTTCCTCTCTTTTTGTTTCTTTCTTCACATTTCTCTCTCTGTTTCTATGTGGTAGAGAGAGAGGGAGAGAGTGAGAGAGAGGAAGGTAAAGAGGAAGAGAGAGAGAAATAAGGAGGAGTGAGGACAGTACTTTTCGTTTTCCTTCATCATTAACACCCACCGACCCCCTCTATCAGTGTGTAGGTGTGCTTTTCTTCTTCTTTCATCATTAAAGCCCACCTACCCCCATCTATCAGTGTGTACGTTTTTTTTGGGAATACAATGATTAGGCCGGCCTTGTTTGTAAAGCGGGGTATTTTGGGTAGAAAATAAGCTCGCATCCTTAGTGGTGCTTTTTAGCAATGGGCTGGAGTGGGAGGGAAGACGCCCCAAATTTTTATACCGGCCCGTAAATCCCTCTTGCAAGAAGGCAACCAAAGACACCTAAAGGGCCGAAGCCTAAACCAAAAGGGCCACAATGCCTAGGTTAGAAAAAATTAAAACCCTAAGGCGCCAAAGACTGGCTATCAATACGACGCCGCTGCCACTACCCCACCCAAACGGCCACCTCCATTGGGACGAGTGCTGCCACACCATCGCCCGGACAAGACCCTGTTGCTGCCCTGGAAGATGGCTTGTCCGCCCCTTCACAATAGACTGAAACCAAGAGCCTAGCAGCAAACCAACCCACTGGCCGCCAACCCATCCACGCCTGGAAGCATCCCAAGGGCCAAAAGACGCCCAGATCGAGAGAGTTAGCCCACACCACAGCCCAATCCTGACTCCACGCAAGATCTCCAACACCGTACCACTACCCGACCCACCAAACGCACGGCGAGAGCCCCCAACACCATTAGGCAGTGCCGAAGCACCCAGGAGTGGATCGGTCAGGACCCACATGAACCACTCCACCCCCAGTCACACAAACCGACCTCGCTGTTAAGCAGAACCAGTTCCACCAAGACAGAAAACCGACGGTTGGACGGTGACCAATGGGGTCCATGGGGAGGCGAGATGGAAAGTGACGGCGGCCAGAAGGGGGAAAAGATCTATCGGGGAGGAAAGGAGGGGAGAAGAAAGAGGTGGCCCGGGGTGGGGAGGGAAGGAGGCGACGCCTCCCCCCAGACCGAGAACCTGGAGAAAGTTTTAGAGAGAAGGGGCCAGGGGGAGAGAAAAAGTTCTAGAGAGAGAAAATGTTCCTTTAGCTTGCTGTAGAATCCCATTATCCAAAAGCCTCTTTCCACGAGAATAATTCCTCCGAGCTTCCAAACCTGTCATTTCCCCACAACCTGGAAATTTTCTTTCCAACTAATTAGCCTGTCATGGTTAACTGGGCTACCATGGTACCAACTAAAGTCTCTAGTCAAACTCTTTCTCCAGGTCCAATAGCAAGTGGTGGGAACCATTAAGGTCCAAAACATTTTGATTTCTCCCTCCTTAACCGCGTAGGCGCGGAAGCGACAAATTAATGCAGGTGTCAACGGATGTGTGGGCGGGCGTGCTTGAACTGAATGACAGTCTAGTTTGTGAGCAGGCGAGAGCCATAGATCTGACGACTTCTTCAAACGAAAGTGTGTGGCTTAGGGGTTTAGCCACAAGATGGTTCTTTCTTCGCCTCGATAAAAAGGGGATTGGGATGCTTGAAGTGAGTATGCTCACTACATGTCCCCCGGTTCCGATAAAAAGGACTTCAATATTTCCCGACCATTGTGCATGGAAAATGGAACTAAACTAAAAGTTCAAGAACAACAAAGGAATTGCAGTACTCAAACTAAACGGGAAGAAAACACCTTCATGGGGCCCACTCCCTTCCCTCATGGAAACATGGATCATGAGGCTAATCTTATCATGGGGCCAAGGTTCCATTTTTAGACTGAACTCTCATTTGTTCTTGATGCTTAAACCACCATTCCAGCACAAAGAGCTATGCTTTGAACATTGTTCCATTCTTTTATTCTTCTCAATCTTAAACCTCCTTCCATTTGGAATTTATTGTGTAACAATGGTCAATGGCTCCGCTTCACACAACAAAGTAATTAAGAGATAAACTCTGGGTTGCTCCTCTACTGATACTCGGATGGAGTCTACGCCGCATTGTGTCGGTCTACTTTTCTACAGTAATGTGTCTTTGAGCCTTATACCCATTGAGGTTTGCTCGTGTCCTAGTGTTAGTAGTGTTAGCTCTTTCCGAATTTTAAGTTTTTCCATGTGAGTGCCGTTTGGCTTCTTGATATGGTATTTGCAGTTGATTGAAAAATCATTTAGGAAGGAGGGGGCCAAAAGTTGTATCATTACACACAAGGGGGAATGTCATATGTGCGTGAGAACCCCAAATTTTAATTGAGTGTGTGCATTGTTAGTTTTAAAATGCGTGGTAAGCATACAAAGTTTTTGAAAGTAAAACGATAATGCCAAACACTTTTTTTTGTTAATGCCAAAGCTTCAGTGGCATAAACAAAAATATTTTTGACAATAACATTGTTGTTTTTTAAGTTGTATTGTCGAATTAAGGAGCATGAACCATAAGAGTGGGAATATGAAAAAAAAGATACAATCAACTTAGGAACTGGTCGTCTCTGATTCCTGAACAATTCAGTTTAGGCATTTTGTAGGCGCTTTTCGGATCTGGATTGATCCAGTCTTGAACCATTGATTTCTCTTTCCTAGACCATTTCGGGGAAAGTTTTCATGTATCTTACTACTCCTCCTAGTGATTAGTGATTACCTGTATCTAGAAACAGATATCTGGGTTCAGAAACTTCAACCTGCATTGGCTTGCATGAAAAATTCAAGCAGCAGACTGAACCTAGTGAAACTGAATCACATAATCGAAATAGAAATGTGACACCGATCGCAATAAACTATACACACTCTGATTTGTACAGTTCATTTCAACTAGAATTGTACTAGAATGGGAGTATTACAGTAGGAAATAAATGTTTGATGAACTTCTGCAATTGATGCAGCTCTTACAGAGAAAATACTTGACGCAACCTAAACGCAGAGTCGAAGGAAATTCTCCAGGACTAGGAGTCCTCATCATATTCCTTCACTAGATCTTAACAATCGACGAGTGGCAAAGACCCTATTCTTGGAACTCCCCAGTATCCACCATGTTTTCTAACATACGTATCTCTTCCAGCCCCATATCATAATCTTCACACAGGATCCTCATACAAAATGACGTGGCTTTCAGTTATATCTTCATTTCAAACAGAAACAGCCGTATATGGTTCATAATTTGAAAATGCCAACTTTCACATCATTCTGGAGGAAGGAGATTATTAAGTGAAAACTCGTTTTTTGGTTATTCTTCTATCAGGAACCATATGAAAAGAACAAATAGTAGTTCTATTCAGCCGCATCAACTCCTTTTGGGACCGTCTTTGCTTGGCTGGGAATATTAGCAGAAGGGCTAGGATTATATGTGTTGTGCCCCGTGTGAGAAGGGGACAAGCCAGAGAGGACCTCGAGAGTTAGACCGAGGGGAATGATGGGGTCCCACTATTAAGTCGGAAGTTTCGCACTAACGTCGGTTGGTCTCACTGGAGAAAAAGAACCATGGGTGAAGCTGGAGCCCGGCAGTTATGGAAAGAGGAAAGAAAGAGCAAGTTTGAGAATGCACTTAAGTGTGTGGTCTGGTGACAAAGTGAGTGCAATGTGGAAGAGGTAAAGCAAAATAAATCTCACCTGTTTGCTAGTTTTCCTCCTCTTGTTATATGTATATTCGAAGACTGTAGCAACTGCTCAAGCTTAAAATTATGGGACTCCCTCAAAGATTCAGCTGCTTTATCCTATGAAAAAATACAGTTGTTCTCATATAATTTACAGAGAACTAAGGGTGTGTTTAGATCTAGAATCCATGAAATGATATAAGGCTGTGTTTAGATCAAGAATTTAGGTAAGGAAAAGGTAAATGGAAAACTTGAAGATCTAAGAACTGTAAGCAATTAGATGCTTCGTATTTTCTATATCCTCTTCCTTATCCTTGCTCATTTCTTATTTCAAACACAGCCCAAGTGAAAACAGGAGAAGCATTGCTTGTCAAACTTTACCATCAAACTCATCTCATTAAACCCCTGAGCGAAACTTGGCACATCCAGGTGTGAAGGATTCAAGAATCGATGTCCCAATAACATGATTGCCGATGGCCTCTCCGCTGGATTTCTACGGAAGCAACAATGCAAAAAATCCTTGCCTTCAGGCGACATTGTTTCGGGTATGGGTGGGGTCTCTCGCAAAACCTTGAACATGGCTGCAGCCTGCATTAAAGGCAGGCCATTCTATCAGATCAATCCAAAAACACTTGGTAAGAAGCACGGCCCCCTGATAACGAACATGTGTGAACTATTTCGACACTAACACTCAAACAGACAAGGGACATGGCAATTCTAAATAAATGGGGACACAAACAAAGCAGGGACATGGCAAGAAATATGTAAATATAGTAGGATAGATATTTAGTTGTTATTCATATGGACATTCCATCCGGAAAAAAAACAAAAATAATACTCCATCCGTCCCATTTTGATAGTACCCTATGAAAAGACGTACAATTTTCGAATAGAAAAATGAAACACTTCTGCACATGAATTTTTAAGTTTCTCTGCACCAAATTAACGATCTCGATTAGTTCTTTAATTTGGTGCGAAAAAATTCAAAATCTTATAAACGGAAGTACTTTATTTTTCATCCAAAAATTGCAGGTCTTTTTGCAGGGGACTATCAAAATGGGATGGAGGGAGTAGTATGTTTATTATTCTTCATGTTTCCTTTTTAAATATTACTAAATGAGGGTTTTATTTGATGAAAATTAATTTGTTCGTACTCTTTCCCTTTATTTAGGAACATTAAAACCCCAAAATAAGCTATCAATACTATGAATCGATCCCTGTCATGTTTCCATCCACATTTAAGTTGCGACACAGTTGACACCCAAGGGTCTCCAATGCGACCCCCGCTTAAATACGTGCCTCGGTTTGTCACGTTTCCCTGGAGTCTCCGATGCGGATACGGCATGCAATTAAGAGTGTCGGTGCTTCATACCAATTTGTCTCCATAAGAAGCACAAACAACTTGAAGTTACATGAACAGGCTAGGAAATGGATATCAGACCAGCCAAACTTGGAAGTAACAGAAATGTTAAACGTGAAATAGTAAAAGATTTGATCTTTTCTTCTTCAAAGCGTATTCCTAACCATAAAAAGACATATATCTGCAAACAGATACAAATTTGTCAATGACATGAAGTTGTTTACATGAAGTGACTCACCTAATAAAATGAGATATGGAAGTAAAATCAAAGGCAGAAGAATAATCTTGACAAAGGCGGACAGCGATGTTGAATATAAGCAATTAGGCACTCTAGAGTCTAGATAGAATACTTAAGTCAATTAAAATACATAAAGCACTTTTATCCAACGACACCATAGAAATGGATATCATAGCCAATCTATAATCATGCTTCGGGCATTACACTAGGAAAGAAACCTCACATTTGGAGAAAAATAATGCACATCTTAGCTAAGGTTGGATCTCTATCCAATATCTGACAGCAGAGTTGTCGACATTGTAAGTGAAGGTAGTAATGTACAATGGGAATTTTAGATGAAACATGTGTCAAGTTAACTAGAAGCCAACCAGAACAATTTTACCTACGTTGTCACTATTTTCGAAAGCCCCATCGATTTTCTAAGTTCTGGATCAAACAAAGTTAAGTGCTTACCCCTTCATACTCACTCCAAGGAGGTTTCCCGTCCAGCATTTCAATAATTGTACAGCCCAAACTCCAAATATCAACTGCCAGAGCAAGCTCAGAACTAGCATCTTTCTGCATCACGGACTGTAAAAGCTGGAGGAAAGACAATATTGTAAGTATGTAAAAACAGTTGGTGGGCTCTTAACTTTCAAAACCTGATTGGAGCAAAAAAGTACCTCGGGAGCCATCCAGTAAGGACTACCCTTTAAGGAAAGGTTTGCTGCTGGACCAGCAAGCTGCATAATTGAGAAACATTATGCAAAAACAAACACAAAAGGAGAATGCCACATCTTAAACAACATAATACCCACCACAAAAAACAAAATAAAATGAGCAGTGATATTTAGCTTCAATCAGCTCGTTTGTACGTACTGCTAATGAGGTTCTTAAACAAATTTTTTTTTTTTGCTCGGCAGGTTTTTAGTTATAAAAAGAAAAAATACTTTTCTAGCAAGTGACTTGCACTGCCAAGTGCGAAGAATCTATTATGCAGACAATATGTGATTGCATTCTCTTGGTTTCTTTCTCTATTTATGGCGAAACATGCAGAACACAACTACAAAGCATTCCCAACTGATATGCCATCTAAAACTGAATCCAATAAAGTACAAACTGCATTGTCAATATTGTTCATCATGTATCAATTAACTCCTCAATCAATGTCGAGAAATTAACAGCATAGCTGGATGGGGTATATTATTCAATAGTTCGCCAGCATACAATTAGTAGTTTTGTATGTACCTGCATATAGCTGGACCTACTCTTCTACTTTCTACAATCAGGAGTTGCTTCTTGTTCCGTAAAACAAGATATTAGGAAGTTTTTGTAACTTACATGTTTAGCCATCCCAAAGTCCGCAAGCTTGACCACCCCAGATGCATCGACAAGTAAATTAGCACATTTGATGTCCCTATAGATCAGAACACTTTCAGATTTAGCATGCCAGAAAGAAGATATTAAATAATAATATCAAAACAACATGATACTAAACTCCCAAGATAAATTTTACACACTGCGTAGGCATTATCAAAATGTAGAACTCACCCAGAGTTGAACGTGAATAAATCGCACATGAGTGAATGGTACGTTAATTTGGTGAGTGAGGTTACAATAGTGTTAGATTCATCTCATAGCCAAAGACAAAACAGTTACTAACCTGTGTATTGTTTTGGTGCTATGCAAGTAAGCCAAACCACAGACAATATGCCGAGTAAAACTCCGCACAACAGATTCAGACATTACTCCGGAATGATCGTGGATATATTTATTAATTGAACCAGGATGAACGTACTCCAGATATATGTATAACCGGTCTCCATCCTGTGTAGACATCGAATCCTTATTAAGTGACCAAGATTATCAAAGCAGACAAATGCTGGCATTAAACAGGACACTGCATTTTGCAACAGTAAAATTACTTACTACTTCACTACCGTAATACTGCACTATGTTTGGATGCTGCAAATTGCTGAGAACTTTAATTTCCTGTACAAATAGGAAGTCACATAAGAACAAACAGAAAATTAACGAATAAATATGAAAAGGTGGTTCCGATGAGGTGTAACATTGTAAATACATGAGCATGACATCACACATCTTATTAGGGACATAAATGTAGATCTACAGTTAAAACAGATGGTGAAACGCTAATGGGAAGCAAACATGAGCTCCATTAAAGCCAACAACATATAGTGCAGCAAAATTTAACCAGCTCCATGACTAGTCTGAAAAATCCTCATATATTAAGCCGTCAGATTGAGGAGAGATGGACATTAATACGAGATTCAATTTGACCCTTGTTAGTAAGAAACCCTTTCTTTCTCATCACTCAGTTGTAACGAGAAGTGTTAAAAGAGATTTCAGGTTTTATGAATTTGGCTCTGCGTTTGATGTTGACGTGCAGTTATCGTCAATGTAACATTATAGATGGGCAAGATATAATCTGTTACTTCTTTCTTGGTATGTCCTGATTCACAATATCCCTTAATGCAACGGAAAACTCCTCAAAATGAATTCCCCTTTCAAATTATATATAATTGCCGCAGTGCCATTTCTCAATTTTATTACCCAAAAAACTTGTCATTTAGGGTAATCTATCTTACGCAGATATGTAGCTATGAGAAGATAAGGAGCTCCAAAACTTACTCTGATAACTTGTATCATTGCAGAATATTAATCAAAGTATCAAAATACATTCACATATCTCGAGAAAAATATTTGACATGATGGATGACAAACCATGTACGAAGATACAAAAATTGAAAGAAAAAAAAAACGGAAATACAACCTGCTCCAGTTGCTTTATACTCTCTGCAGATTTCGGATCATCGAAAAACAATTCAACTTCTTTCATTGCACATAAAGCTCCAGTTTCTCTGTTGAGTAAAAGACATAAGTCTGAGTTTAGCCTATGTTCCTTTTTTGCCTTTCTTTTTATTTTTGTCTTTTCTGAAAAAATCTTAACTATTATTCGTAATTTATTCTAACTCGGTTTGTATCAATTTGAACATTGTAATTTGAAAAAAACCAGAAAAAGTTAGCTAAAAATAAAAATAAAAATAAATAAGACTAAAAAAGTCACTAAAAACGAATATAAGCTAAGATGGTCTCCCAGCAATAGTCGAGGGTGCGCGAAAGCTAGCCCGGACACTTGTTTATTAAAAAAAAAAGATTTTTTGTTTACTCTTTTCTAAGCATCTTTCAAATTGGATTACTATTTTCTCACTTTATTGGTTCCTCTAGTCAAGCCGAATTGAGTAGAAAGTTATTTTGATCAAAATCTTAGAAAAATTCATTACCTGTTGGAGGCAGCATAGACACTTCCAAAAGTACCACGCCCAATAAGCTTCCCTTTCTGCCACTGTGATTTTATCGGCATTACAATTGGAGAAGAGGAAGGTATCTTTGAAGGTGAAGTTGCTCCGGGAGGAAGTGGCAAGCGATGAGCATTTGGTGAGGTGGGGCCACCAGGACTTATAGAGCAACGTTGGGGACTCACTCTGGGGCTGTGGAGAGGAGAACTCTCGACGCTGAATACATATTTGCCCTCGGGGGACATCTGGTATGAAAACGCTGACCCTAGATGGGTATCTATTGGGTGCATTTCTGGAGCAGACCAAGCTTGAAATACTTTAGGGGATTTAAAAACGGGAGATGTGAAAATATCACGGGGAAGTCTTTGAGGGCTCCTTGCTGGACTTGAGAAAGGACTACTTGGAGCACTATTGGGTATGCTGAAATGGTAGGGATCCTTATGTCTTTCAATACCATTCAGTTCTTGAGGGGCCTTCATTGATCGCCGAGAATTTGCATGTTCCTTGTGTCTTTGACACTCATGGCAGGCATGGTAACTGGCAAAATGCATTTGAATCAGAATCTCAACAAACATTTGATATTAAAGGACATATGTTTACATTTTTGGAATCAAGTTTTCACAACGTTTTCTAGAGAACCATTTCTGGAAATAAAGACGCTCATCGTTCATATCGTACAGCAGAGACGCAATGTGAAAATTCAAGAAATGTGAACTGTTTCTAAAAAACGAAGATGAATTTCTGAGAACATGATTCGAAACTCAAACTACAAGCTTTATTAAAAGTATTCTAGAAACTTATTCTGAAAACAACTAGCAATCTGCTAAAAAGGCATTTCAAAAAGCAAATCAATGTCAAACACACAAAGCTAAAAGCTGCAGAGATAAAAATTTAAAAGAGATAAATACAGAAGATATACAAACAGTGGAAATCGTTTCATGGTTTGACACCCAAATACCTAAAACACTGCATGTACTAAAAATAGAAGAGTTGAGAATGATTTTCTACATAAGCTACTCTGTAATGTGATGTATGAGTTTGTTCAACAAAAAACACATATGATAGACCCAGTCCTCCTTCCATGGGAGAAAAGAAAAACATCTGGATAATCAAGAACATAGGAATCTTTGTCACATATTCTTGGAAAGCCAAAAATCTCTGACCAATCTAGCTCCAGGGCTACAAAAGAATTGTGTCGAGCCAATCTGGGTAATGGACTGTTCAATCAAATATTAACTTACTTAAAAAGAAGCCTAATTACTCTCATGAATATTTGTTAAAGATTTTATATAACACCAATAAGGCACGGATATAAATGTGACGCCAATCATAAATTGCTCTATTACACAATGCAGGCCTATGGTATGTGTGCCTGTTATTTTCCAAGCTGCATTCAGACTATCTCTCATCATGTTCTATGCACGCGACAATCTCTCTTGTAATTGCCACGCTCTAAACACCTTTTAACCCAACTCAGAAACATTTTGTTCCATATATGCAACAGCAGCCTTTAACATTAATCAACTCAGAAACATGTTTGAAGGGGTTAATAATGAGGAAAAAAAGGTCAACCCTGATATGCCTAATTGCAACGGTTATCAATTGCACAAATACAATCGCGATTGAATTTTAAACATGTAACTCATAATGCAAATTTCAAGGGAAAAAAAAATACTATGCAGAAATAAATTACCTCGCAGGGGTGACTCCACCGCAGTTTGAATCCCCTGTCACACTATCGCCTCTTTCTCTATCTCTTTCTCTTCCCCTCCCCTCCTGGACTCTATTCGGCGGCTGTTTCGGCGACGGAAGCGGTGGACTACGGCACCTCGATGCTGACACTGCCGCAGCATCACGACGGAGAAAATCCTCCAATAAGGGATGGGGTAGGGGTTGCGGAACCACCACTGACGGCTGAGATGAGGAAGAGGACGAAGAACGAGCCTGGCCGGTGCTGGGGGATCTCCAGAGACCGTTGTAAAGGCGGTCACGAGCGTTGTCGTCAGCGCTGCGGTAGCGGAGCTTGGTGGAACGGCGTTGCTGTGAGCGGAAGGCACGGCGCTTTGGGAATATCTTGTTCAGGACATTATCGTCGGAATGTTGTTGGTCTTTGGTGGAGGATTCGGAGGAAGGGGATGTGGATGTGGAGGAGGGAGAAGAGAAGGATTGCCACCAATGCATTGGATTTTGGGCGATTATGCATTACGACGAGGATTTTTTTGATCTCATTTGAATTTTTGCGAGGATTCTGCTGGAAAACCCTGGGAGGGTTTCAGGCATTTGAAATTCAGGGGAGAATCTATGGAAATGGAGGAGGAGGAGGAGGCTGGTTGGATTGGAGTCCTCGTTGGACGTTGGCTTTCTCTCTCCAAAAATGCCTCTCTCTCTCGATCTCGATACAAGCTTCCCTCTCTCTATATGTATACGTTTGAGGCTAACGACAAAAACGTGTTCTTTCTATAAGCTGTCACGAGGTCAGAAAGTTATCCGTTTTTAAAAGAAGTCAAAAGTCAACATCTTTAAAAAATTACTAATAGAAATTGTTACGGATACAAAAACCGACCATATGAATCCAATCACAAATGATTTTGTAGCAGTCCGATGTTATGGATATTGTTGGGTGGTTTGATATGTGATGACGACAGATTCGATTACAAATAACTTCGTAGCCATCCGACGTTATGGGTCACATATCTAAAAGTGGGTATTGGTGAACTAATATATATTTACTACATAATTTCCCATTTTTCTTTCGCCCTAGGAATATGAAAGTACAAGTTTATTCTATATCAATATTATAAAACAAAGCAAACATATATATATATATACAATAAATATTCAATAAGGGATCCCTTATATAATACGGTGCGAGAATTTTTATTCGAGATTAGATTTCGATGATCCGAACCGTTAGATGTGTTTAAAACATGTTTTTAAGTCCTAACGCGAGGATTTGTCAAAAAATAATACTTGGAAGGGCTTGATCCGAGCATTTTTCAATAAAAACGTACATGATCCGAACCGTTAGATGTGTTTAAAACATGTTTTTAAAGTCCAACGTGAGGATTTGTCAAAAAACAATACCCGGAAGGGCTTGATCCGAACATTTTTCGATAAAAACTGTCGGATCATCAAAATTTGATCTCGAACAAAAAATCCCGCACTGTAGCTATATAAGGGAGTCCTTACTAGAAATGCTCTGATATACAATATTCAAACCAAGGGCTGAGATTAAATCTTATAGAATTGCATATACACACTCTCTCTCCCACCACATCTAATCCAACCTCATTCTCTCTCTCTCTCTCTCTCTCTAACCTCACGAACGCGAACGCACCCTCCCCCAGATTTTTCCTTCCCAGTCCGGTGAGTCCATCTCCGGCGACCACCATAGCCCCATGTTCACCTTCCGTATGAACCCTCGACCCTTCTCCACCATTACAGTTGCCGGTCTCATCATTCACCATCACCCCCCTCGGTCCTTTCTCTTTCCAACCATAACTCAGTTTTTTGAATCCCTTATATTTTCATCATCGAGATTGATTTTCACACCAACCCTCAAAGGTTTAGATCAATTAAGCTTTTAATCGATGGCCAAGATACATTTTCGGGCTTATATTTTTCCCTCCTAAATGGTTAGCAACCCAAAAACGTTGCCTTATTTGGTTACCCAATTAGAGGAACAGGCAGCCAAAAATCATTACCATAACTTACTTGGGAACCCCAATTTATATTGGGAAGCCAAAAGCCTAATTCTATATTTACCCAAAATAAAAAAAATGAAAACTAATTGTACATTTACAATGCAAATTGTAATCTCCCGCCCCC
>JAXBDA010009326.1:0-12785 GCA_036023075.1 Gaultheria prostrata
TTAACTTTATTCCCAAAGTACGTGAAAACGTTGTTAGCAAACACGTTTTCTTGAAAACGTGGTTACGTTTCACGCTTTCAGAGTGGGTTAAGATGGATTAACCCAAAAATTAAATTAATCGTAATCTAGCTTGAAAACGTGTTTAGCAAACACGCTTTCTAAAAACGTGTTTAGCAAACACATTTTTAGAAAGTGTGTTTGCTAAACACGTTTTCTCATTTTTCCACAGCAAACAGGTTTTTAAAATCGGCTGATCCTTCGCCACGCCAGGTTGGTTACTCTCTCTCTCTCTGATGCAACGTTTTCGCTCTATCCTCCTCCATCACTCGTCGACGTGACCGGTTCTCATCCTCCCGTTTGCGAGTTAGCCGCCGCACTCGGCGCTACTCATCGCTCTCTTCCCCTTCCATCTCGTACTATTGCAGATCTCTGTTCGACTCTCTCTCCTCTTGGGCGTCGAGAGGACAATAAAGGGGCCGTGGTCGATCGGTGTGTTCTATGGGACTTGCCGTTTTCTCTAAAACCTACCAAAACTGTAAGCTCCTTCCATAAGATGTACAGATTCTGAACCTGTTTGCTGTGGAAAAATGAGAAAACGTGTTTAGCAAACACGCTTTCTAAAAACGTGTTTAGCGAAAACGTGTTTGCTAAACAAGTTTTCAAGCCAGATTACGATTAATTTAATTTTTGGGTTAATCCATCTTAACCCACTCTGAAAGTGTGAAACGTAACCACGTTTCAAGAAAACGTGTTTGCTAACAATGTTTTCACGTACTTTGGGAATAAAGTTAAAAAACACACACTTTTTGTAATAAAGTTTAAAAAAACGCAAATCGGTTAATGAGCCGTGAACTTGGAGTGCAGTGGGTTCTCGGTGTTTCTGACATTCGAGGATTTTAGCGTTTATTTTTTAGGTTTATTGTTTTTTTAATCGCCAACTCCTTTGGTTTTTTCTTCTCTTCTCTCTCATGTAATATTTTATTGTTACCAATGAAATATTACTTTTTTAACTGATAAAAAGAGCATAAATAACCGAGAAAATAAATAGTTATTAAAAAATATTCTTGTGTAAAAGTTAGGCCTTTTAGCAATTGCCCGAAACCAGCTTAAGAGTAAACAATACATTTGTGTATAATAATAGTTATAAATTTGGCATATTAATTGCACCTCAGGAAGTAGTTTGGAATAATCAAGCGAGATATATAGGACATAACCCAATATGGTTCTCATTTTTAGTAGTTGGCTGATATATACAACACATTAATTTCTTTTGTCCCCAATATTCTTGTGGATTGACTAATGTTTAATGCTAAAAGGACCATGCTTTTTTCTCTTCTGCTTCTTTCTTATATCAAAATGGTAGGAAACAAGGGACCATGCTCACTACAACATGCTTGGTGGTAGGTGGATATATAGAAATGATCATTTATATTCCCAATACTAACTGTTTAATTTAAAAATTCTCAGGATTTGAATTTGAGCCACTATTAGAAAATTAGGATTTTTTTTTGTATTTTATGTTCATTCTTTGTTTAAAATTTTAGAATTTGTAATGTATCTTCAATGGTTGGCGAAACTATTAAAAATCATGTATATTTGTTGAATGATTGAACAAGTGGTTGATGGTATATCTGTTTAATTTTTGGTATTGGTAATGACAGTATTTGTGAAAATTTTAATATAAACTTTGAAAGTTCATCGTAACAATATTCCTAATGATTATCCATGGGAAATTTGAAGCTTGTAGAACTATATGCTATTAAACCTGTAAGAACCAAATTCCGGAGTCTTCTTTTTTTGGCAATTCCGTATGACAAAACACATTTTAATATCGAGTTGTAATTTTATTAATTTTCTAAATAGGAGTCTGTATAGGAATAGAGTGGAATGAATTTGTTTTCAATGTAATTTGAGGGTTAGTAGATGATCGGTTTCTGCCTAGATCAATCAGCTTATCAATCGGATGGCTTCAAATTGTCACGGGTCGTGGTATAAAATTCCAGCCGTCATAGACCAATTACAGGATCAATCGGGTTTGCCATCTGGTAACAGGCGAGATTAGTTTTGCATGCGATCAATCGGGTTTCTATTTGTTATTGATCGGGTCTATGTTTTCTATAAAAGCAGACGCCGGTTTGTGATCTAGGGTACGTGGGCTGCGACAAAAAAGAGAGAGAGCGGCTTGTTTTCAAACCCACAAAAACCCTAGAGTATTGAGAGTGAATCTTGAAGCGAAAAATCCATGGATCCTTAATCAAAGCTTCAAGAGGTTTCTACTTCAATCATCAATCAACTTCGTGTTTCTTCCGGTGGATTTCTGGAAGAAGTTTTTGGAAGGCTTGTGCGATTCAAGGCGTTGGCGATCAAGATCACTGGGTGCGGTGTACGTGTGACTCGGCAGGTGATGCTTAGAACGTTGTAAGGATTTACTTCGTTTGGATATGTATAATGATTATAGTGGTTTTGATTCATTCTCGTGGTTTTTTTACCCTTTTAGGATTTTCCACGTATATCTTAGCGTTCATTTGTTTAATTGCTTTCTATTGGTGATTGGTTCATATAACGATTGATATTGATATTTTATTGAAATAAAAAAATAAACCTAACAAATTATTAAACCTAGGCGATCTAGGATTTTTCAAAACCTTCGTCCTCAGGGATGGACGTATAAATATAATACATGTTATTTTGATTGCGAGGACAGAAATTTTGAAGTTATAAGGAATACGTTTCACGACTTTACAATGTACTAATATTTAAGGAAAAAAATAAAGGTAAAAGAAAAGAATTATTTGAGTTTGTCTATCATATGATTTCCCTGGCAAAATGTTTTTGGGCCCATTGTAAGTTTACCTGGTTTTATTTTAGTGTGCGGACTTGCCTATCCAATTACGAAAAAAACCCTCTTGTATGGGTACCGACTATTTCTGCATCGATGGTACACAGATCGGCTCGTGGAGTCCACTTACAAGTATCACCCATATGATCTACACCGTTCATTAATTTCAGATTTTTGTCTCGAATGAAAATTAGTATATTGGATCTAAACTATTGAAAATATGATCTAAACTATTAGTCTGCTTGATCTAATGTCCAATTTGTCATTTAAATATTTTCTGAATGAAAATTAGTATATTGGATCAAACTTTTGCAAGTACTCGATTGAGTTGATTAATGAACAGTGTAAATTATTTGTATGAGACCGAAAGTGAATGCAGCAGCCGAAAGTGCACAGATGGCCTGTAGCCGTACAGAAATTGTATGAAAAAAGGTAGGGGTGAGAATTTATGACACGACACGATAACACGACCCGAACACGACACGAAGTTAGCGGGTTAATGTTGAGTATTTCTGACACGAAACACGTATATGACACGACCCGAGAACACGATTAGTAAATAGGTCAGGTTCGGGTTCAACCCGCATAACCCGAGAATGACACGAATTAACCTGTTCGTCTATTCGTGTCGACACGGTAACCCGAGAATGACACGAATTAACCCGCATAACTCGAGAATTAACCTGAATTAACCCGCATAACCCGAGAATGACACGAATTAATCGTGTCAATTCGTGTTGGGTTCGGGTCAAATTTGTCTAAATAGGTCTTTTACAAGTTAATCGTGTCAACCCGAACACGACACGAATATTAGCAGGTCGGGTTAGGGTTCAGTTTTTCGACACAATTAGTAAAACAGGTCATTTCGACACGAACCCAATTCGACACGACATGAACACGACACAATACGACCCTACGCCCACCCGTAAAAAGAGGCCCCTTGATTCAAACTAGTACACTAGAAATTCCTATTGCACAAACGTATAGCTATATAGCCTATAGGATGCGACCAGTAATTATCTACTTTCTAGGGGCGGGGTCTTTTCCTTTGCCCTCATGTGACATGTCATTTCATTGTTTTGGGTTGAAGCTTTATAAAGCCTACATCACTAGAATTTGGACTCCTGGCTTCCATGAAAGGGAAAGAATAGACTACTTCATGGTCATTGAGGGATGTAACTGAAATCATGCAGATTTTTAATTTGGATTTTAACTATCTTCTATGATCCTCATTTTTCATTAATCTTTATGTTATTTCGTTCCCTACTTGTCTCTATGTTTGGTTCTGTTTCTCCGGAAAAACTTCTAAGGAAACCGCGAGCGCCTGATGCGGTTTGTGTTGCGGGCGTGCCAGGACCGTGCGATACAGTCCAAATGATGTAAAGGCCTTCGTGCCTTTTCTGACTTCTAAACGTAGCGGATTGCGTGCAACCCCAAAGGGTAGAGTTGCAAAGTGATTCGTAGTTGCCTTATCGTAAAGGACTTTAAAAATTTCTCAACCGTGTGGAAAATGGGAAACAACGAAATAAACAAAATCCAACTTTCATTAATGATGATTAACAAAAGTAGGGTACAAGAGATCGTAAAACAAGAACCTAGACTCGTACTAGACTTGAAGAACGATGTAAAAGATAAACTCAACAAGGCTGGTAGCGTCAACGAGGTTGAGAGGCTTGCAACGGGTTGAGAGTATTGATAGATAAGTCGTGTGACTTGATTGAAACCGTGAGGTTAATTGGTTGTGGAACCCCTCTTTCGTCTTGAGTTCCTGTATTTATAGGCCCTTGGCGGCAACTTCCCATGTGCTGAGATCCTGCCACATGTCTTCTTCAACTTCCGTCTTCGTTGATGGCTGCCAAGTGTCTATACTTTGCCAATTTCCCTCCAGAAATGGCAGTTACTAGCGGTTACTCTTTTGATTCTAGCGTTGCAAGAGCCTTTGTACCCATCTCCCTTCTTCCTAGTTTTAAGGGTAGTAGGATGGTGGAGGCTTGAGGATGTTTGTGAAATGTCGACACCTGGCATTAACCTCTTTTCCACCTCTCTGTTGCTAAAAATTCTCTTCATGGCCGAACTAATTCACTCATCAATGAAACCCACTCCCGTATTTTTAGGGACGTGGAGCTTACCATGCTCTTTAATTGCCATTTATCATTTTCTTTATAAATAGCATTTTTAATTTAATTTGGTTTCATCAAGTATCTTTAATAAATCCAATTACCAATTGGGCTTTTGACGTGGAATAGAATGAAGTTGGTGTTGGCCTATTAGGCCTTTGGGCCTAATTATCTTGATGACAAACGAAATTGTCCCTATCGGCCTTGTTAGGATTTCGTGCCAAATTTGGGCACAAACAGGTTCATGGCTTGTTTTTCTCTATTCTTTCTTATATCTTTTTTTTTTTTTTTTACATATTTTCCAGTCAAAAAAATTATGTTTTCCTGGCTTCCCTCGTTAAGAGGAATTTAATTTTTATGTTCGTGAAACCGACAACAGAGACTTAGGCATTGATACCATAAAGGGCAGGGCTAGCTAATCGTTAAATCTGAAGCACTCTCACAGACTCACGGTTCGATCGGTCATGCTATAAAGTCGTTTTTCTGTGGCGAGGAGCCAACTGGCTGTTAAGACCAATCCAGAATCCACCTGTTTGGGATAATAAGCTCTAAGCTCACAGGGTAATTAACTAGTAACATTGGAGCCAACCAAAGTGGGCTTGAGGTTTTCTCCCATACATCAGCCAATATTCATGAAGTCAATTTTTGGAGTCAATTTCTCATTCAACCTTAATTGATTTTAGCCAACCGAGTGTATGATATAAATCTTCTCACGGAGATGCACACAACGGTATGTGGGTCCATCTAAATAGATGTGTGTGACCCACTTGAAACATAACTTGTAAAAATATAAAATGCTAAAATCACCAGCAGGTTGTTCAAAAAGGGAGTATAGGTGAGGGACGGAGGGTGGTAACGCGGACCATTTTCAGGCTTTGATGCAGTTATGGGACACTTGGCAGCCCCTGACACAGTTTTGCAGCAAATTTTCTGTCTACACGATTGGAAGTTCCAAGTCCATTTTTTTATTGAGAGAAAAACACGAACCTCATTGTGACTATACCTTTTGAGACATATTTAATCGTTTCATTGGAAGTTAGATCGGGGCGCTCTTGCCTACTTAAACAATTGGATTGTCATTCTGTCTTGGCATGCCCACACGACCGCTGATACTTGCATTTGTTGCTCATGCCTACTCGGTGAACGAAGGAAAAATCATTTTGTCACGCTCGATTGGACCCCAATTGTTTCAAGGGGTATAGCGAAAGAGCATATTATGAGCAAGTAACTTGGGGGGAATTAATGCCCCTTTGTTTCCTTTACCCTGGTTTGGTTTTCAATGTGTTTACACCCAAATTTGGCAGATTCAGCCAAATGCCTTGGTCCGTGATTAAAGCAATTGAATTAGGCCTTTGAGGCCTAAAATGTAAAGGCCTTAGAAGGCTGATGAGGCCCAATGCAATAAGTTAACACGGTTGGAGTTTAATTTAGATCAGAAAATAATCATTTAATTAATTTCTGAAAATCATTGGTGGAACTTAAATAGATAAAGATAAGGTTTGATTCCTAGAAAAGAGGGAGGGGTCGTTGCAAAAGCTTCCCCTTGCAAAAAGGTAAGAATTGGTAGAGATAAGGCCTTTCTTGCCAATAAGTTTCGATGAATTAAGGGATAAGGTTTGTTAGGCAAAGAGGCCTGCTCAGGACAAACTCTTCAAGCTATGAGCTTATGCGATTTGGAGGGAAAGATTGTAAGGTCTGAATTGAATTTCAAAAATGGAGGTTAACCGATTAAATGGAACTCTATCCCCAATCCGAATAACAAATTCATTGATAAAAGAATTTGAAATTCAAAAAGCATTAACGGAAGATTATGAACCTATGGTCTATAAATTCACAAACCAAAGAAGGATTACAGGTTCCTTAACCACAAAGCTCACGCTTACAATCACTCTACTCAGAGTTTTATCCCTCCACTCTCGTGGATTTTTCACTGTTTTGTTCTTTTTTCCGTTTCAAAACGTTTGCTTAGCTCAGACTAGCACTCGTCCATTTTCATATTCCGTTGTACTCCAAGCCTTTGTTAATTTTGATTAATAAAGTTTGGCCTTTAGTTTATCTCGTTTTTATCCATTTTCCAAACCGTTTGGGAAATTATAAGTCCTTTTCATTAAGGCACGACAAACTCGCGTGGTTCTGCCCTTTGGATCACGCCAATCGCTTAAGATACGAAGTCAGGAGAAGGCACGAGACCTATCTCAACAATTGGACTGCGATCCAGTCCTGACACGCCCGCATTAGATCGCTTAGGCCTTGACGTTCACGTTTAGGCCTTCGCGGTTTCCCTTATTTTTCAACACCAGACAAACACAATGGGAATTGAAAAATCCTAAAATCAGCTCATTGAGCTATTGTTAAAGTTTAAAAAATGTATTGCAATGTGTAAACAATGTATAGAAAAGTGACAATACTTGAGTGCATGTTTTGTTTGTCTTCATATTGCCTTTATTGTCAGCCCAGTAGAAGAATCCATTTTACATGTGAGATGTACAATATGCATGCACTTCAATACTAGTATATTTTTTTTGAAAATACTAACCTCACAATGATATGATCAAAACCGTTTATCTCATACGGCTTGTTGATTTCCTTTTACATTTAAAATTTTAGTTTTGTCAGAGATCGATAGATATTACCAATGAAACTAAACCGAGACTTAAGTCGAAATCGTTGGATATTGATTTTAAGTTGAAATCGGTATAAAAGTAATCCAAGAAAAATCTGTGTGTTTTCTGTCAAAATAGTTAGCGATTGTTGACGGCTTCAATGATTATTAAAAGCTCTATTGAAATCGATGGGATAGCTAAGGGACTAAAAGAAGTTTAACTGATTATATATATATATATATGTATGTAATTTTAATTTTTCAATTCATAACTGTTAGTGACTTTTCATTTCATCTCCCTCCCTATTCATCTCAAATCTCTTAAAAATCTCAAGGGTCTCTATAGGAACTTGAAATCATCAATTAGTTGTTACTAGTTTTTTATACCCACCACGACAATATTTATATAGTCTAACTCTCCCATACAAAATTGTTAACTTGGCCTTTCTATCACATTAAGAAAAGTTTATTTCCTTAGATTGTGTTGGAATTTAGATGTTCAATGGTAAAATCTTATGGTATGTTACTTTTTTATTTTAATATGTAATATTTTTCCTTCATATGTTCATCAATGGAATGAATATTAATGCGGGTTTGGTGCGGTTCGAATAAAATCCAAATCCATATGGTTTGTTTATGGTGCCCTAAAAATCATACCCGTCGGATATCGGTTTGGATTTAGGTATAGATAAATACTATGGGTTTGGGTATGGTAATCGCAAAACCCGTACCAAACCAAACCATTGCCATCTCTATAGTAAATATTCAACACGTGTCCCTTCTGTACTGTACGACTACCGGGGTTCGATGTTCTCATGACCCCTTTCTGCAGCGATCCCTTCTAAATCCCCCTCCATTTCCGTAAGGGCAAAGTCATGACCTGTTCGGTTGTGCCAATACTGCAAATCGAGCCCCTGAGAGCCCCTCAAGTCCTGCCTCTCTACTTGAGCAGACACGAACGTCTGGGTTGATCTTTTGAGCTTCGCCCTGTTGGACTCGCGCCATCTGTCCTATTCGGACTGATGCTGACTCTTATTTGAGTCGCTCTCTTGCGCTAGTCGTCCTATTCAGACTAGCGCTATGTGTCCTGTTCGGACTAATACCGCAGTTCGCGGGGGATGACATGTGCAAGGCTCCCTCAAGAGGGTAGCTCTTGTGGAACCACTTGCGATTCTCCCACGTGTCGTTAACCTGTAGATGTTGGGTGTCTTCTTCTGATAGGGTAGCCAAAGTTCTGACTTTGTCAACTACAAATATGTTGACCTTTCCTACGCATGTTTTCTAATAGTTTTTTAGAACTAGATTGTATTGAAAAATACTGTCCCAAAATATGTTCCAAAAAATTGCTAGCCAAGTAAGTGTGTTTTCAGAAGAAGTGATGTACATGGAATAAATCCTTGTATGATGCTTCTTCTTCGTGATGAGATTAAGCACGTGCAACTTCACCGAAACTCTACTCTGCTAGATGGACAAACGGTTAGAGCACCTTTGCCTCTTATCGGCAAAGGCCCTCCGATGCTTTAGTTAGTACTAGCTTACTAATTAAGCCAAAGACACAATGCGTATAACAATGAGTTACAGCTTACCTTTTTCCATGGGTTTCATGCCGCATTTATAGATGTAGGTTTACTTGTTGTACACAGCTTCACGTTGCCCTAGTTTCCTTATTGACTTAGGAAACCCTGCCCAATAGGATTCGTCCCATTAGCTACATGGATCCATAAATACACAAGATCTCTTCTTGTGATAGGATCGATTCTTACCATATAGGACTTATTTCCTACATGGCCGTGTTACTAGACCTTTACTAGGTCTCTGTCTCCATATTGCATTGCTAATCTAGTACAGAATGTTTGTATTTATCCCTTAAATCGCGGGATTCGCCTATTATCTCAAAAAGGTTATTCTAGATCTGTCTAGGACGATCCACCACCTTATTCTTCTTAAGGGCCTGGCCGTCATGCTAAGTTGCTCGGTGGGGCGCTTGCAAGATCTTCCCAGCATGTGCCGAGCTGCATCAAGCTCGGTATGTAGTTCTACAATATGGTTTTGGCAATGTTTGTGGTCTGATTAGCTCGGCTATGACCTGAAACACCCTCACATGGTTGGCACTGAGCTAGCCCACCCTTACGTGGTGCTTCTATTATTATTCTGACCTTATTCATGGCCTATCTTGTTCGGTCTGGGGTTAGGGCAGCCTTACTTGGTCCCATGATCCCAACATATTAATTTACCCTCACGTGGTGAACGTGCCAAGCATGTGCTCTGCTCGTGCTCAGGTGTTTTTCTTACGTAATTGGGTTTTACCCTCTCCAGTGATGTAGGACAAGATATTAAGGGTTATCAATTATGAAAACGTTATTCTGGTAACAATTTTTATTTAGGAGTAGTGTTATTAGATCTTAATTAGTGTTGCATGTTTTGATATGGTTATCGTCAAACGATTGCTCCTTTTCTGTTAAGTATCTCCATCAGATTATCAAACCTACATATTTATCTCCTTATACTTCCATTTTTGGATACTTTGGAAAGCTAAAAATGAGCTCATGATCATTTTCAAAATGTAAAACCTCTATCGGATGAGCAGGTTGAATCCAGTTCAAGCAGTCGATTTGGAAAAATTTGGTTCCCGACTCTTATTTCATGAATGATCTTGTTAATAACATTGCAAAGTATCAAAGAGGGTACTCGCGCTCAACTCTACACTCTGTTTTTTTTTTTTTTGTATTGTAACATCATTTAACTCATTGTTGTTATCTTGCCATTATTGGCATGTACTCCCTCCGTCCCTTTTATAGTGTAGACATTTCCATTTTGGGTTGTCCCTTAATAAGTGTGTGTTTTGAAAAGTTAGGTGATACATTTCCTATTTTGCTCTTAAAAGTAGATTCCTTTTTGAAAAGGTAGTAGATATTATTATATTGATAAGGGTAAGTAGTAGAAAGTAGATGTAAAAATTGATGTGAGAGAAAAACGGAGGGAGTATCTAATTAGGTCTTAGGTCCGTGGAATGCGATTAGTTTGGAGGCGGGAGCCTACTTAATCGGGATTTGCTTCTTTAACCATGACGTCTTTCCCGCTTTCCTATTAATCCCTTCTAGTCTTGTTTGAGATTATTAAAGATCTTCTTCCATTTCAAAAAAAAGAAAAAAGGAAATTTGTTCTAACAATAGCAAAGCTCTAAGTATAATTTTTTATTGTTGCTATAGAACAAGGGGATACATATACCTGAATGCCCATATTGAGCTTGAAAGCCATAAGCAAACACACCGGAATCCCAACCAAATAGTAGCACCCCAAATTCACATATGCCACATAAGCTTGCCACCCTGCCCCAATGGCTACCCCTGCACTAATATTATTTATTACTCAATATTGTCAATATTAAGTACTAAAAAGAGAGAAGCAAAGAACATGATTATACATTGGTATTATGATTTAATGGAATTTTTGTATATCATGAATTCACGAAGGAGTTCATTGAATAAATCAAATGGAAAATGATAGGTAGACCAAAAACTGAGTCATTTGAATACTTGCCTGCCAGAGAATACTGAACGTTGAAAAGAATAACAGAAATTCCTAGCAATGGAGTAAAGATATTAAGATATTAAGCTTTGCTGCTCGATGCACCCAATTCATTTGAAACCCTTACACTGCATCAATAGCTATACATATTAAGCTTCCATGTCAGTTTAATTCCATTATTATTTTTATGCCTTACAAGTTTCAGTTTTGTTTGGTAAACGTATTTTTTTTGATCGGCAACAAGATTTTATTAAAACTCGACAAAGGGTACATCAAGAAAGGCCAAAACCAAGCACAAAGCAAGGGACAGGCAAAGAAACCCCAACCAGCGAAATGCTGGAGAGGGGAGAGAAAAGGAAAAAGACAACACCCAACAACAGCAAAGAAACACCACCCAAACAGCCACCCGACAACAGAGCCTAAACTAACAGCAACCCTCAAGAGCCTATCACAACTGAGATCCAAAAAAGCAACCCAAAACAAACTAAACTTATTTTGTTGTTAAAGTTTTGTTAGGTTTTTAATCTAATAAGGACATTGTTGGAAAGGTGTTTGTGTATATGCTTCAAACCTTATTGCCGCGTTTAATCCAATTCCTGCCATATTAATAGTCCAGCCCCTAATGTTCGCGCTGCAAAAATTCTAGTATGCAAGAGCTTAATTTATACTAGAATGTGAAAACAAACAACAGAAGTACAAGAAAAATGGTAGGCTAGACAATACATTCTAGCTCAATGTCTCAAATGATGTGTAAAGAAAACGGCCATATGTATAGAAGGTACTACAGTAGATGTTTTAGTTTCAAATGAAACGACCACAAATGACCAAGATTATACATAACAAAAAGCTACTATGTACAAATGCTTGTAATACCATTAATATTTTGAAATCACTAACCCCCGCGTAATTCGTGATAGTGTTTTCGTTTATATAGTACTATGTTCTAGCATGGAAATTGATTTTCACTCGCTTTTTTACCATCCACAATCCTTATTCGCGTGAATTTGATATATTTCCTGTCAACCATTGGCTAGTTTTTTGTTAAGACTCTGGATATGTTGTACAGGTCAACCAGTGGCTAGTGGCTACTAATTAATTGTTGTTCTTAGGACAAGGGCTATAGCAATATAACTTACTTGATGCATCCACCGAAACTTCAGCATTCTTTAAATATCCAGCAAAGAGAATTACCAACATGACGTACCACATTTCCAAGCTGTAAAATTATTGGATAAATGACATTAACTCAAAGCATTAACCATTGACATATGCCCATTGAGAACTGTACATTGGGAGCAACTAAATTGGAACTGACTAAACAAAATCCATTTTTAAGGGATTCAAAGCAATCTACTTTCTTTTGAACAGCAAAAAAGATTTTATTAATCTTTGAAAATAAATTACAAAGATTAAAAGGATCTAAGGCCCGAGGCGACAAAGAAAGAGTCAACCCACAAAGAAGGCAACTCTCATTCCAATAGACACCTGCCGCAAGGAACCAAAGGGAGAATAACAACTTGAGACTGGCAAAAAACCAACCAAAACCCCCCAACAAAACCAAAACCGCACTAACTTTGGCAAATAAACCAAAAACAGGTTTTTTGGTTTATTCGTTTTGTCTTTATTCAAATTTTTTTCGCAAATGTTAGTTTTGCATCAAATTTTTGTGGTTTATTGGTTCCTCTTGACGAGACGAATC
>JAXBDA010009327.1:0-12784 GCA_036023075.1 Gaultheria prostrata
ATGCTTAATGCAGTATGTCAATATGTGCCATGTATATGTCTAGATACACACAGATTATAACGTCAATGGGGTTTCCAACCAATCTCTTGCCTCTAAAACAAGTTCACAAATTTGTAAACCTCTTCATCGCTAGTATTGTAACGCCCCGTTTTTTCAGGAGCATTAATTTAAATAAGTAAAACATTTATCAAAAAGATTTCATAAGTGTTATCAAATCATCAAACCAAAAGTGACGTCACCATAATACAACCATATCGAAATAAGTATTTGTCAAAATATTACATTCTTCAAAATGAGATTTAGCCATAAAATTCCAACGTTCAAAACATCTAGACATCTACTGATCCGGCCTCCACATGCTCGTTGACTCCTTCCCCAGCATCACTATTTTCCATCATATTGCGCCTCTGCTCCATCTTCATTACTTGGTGATAAATCACCGCGGTACAAGTACCCGTGAGCTTAAAAAGCCCAGTAGGAATATCCTAGCCCTACTTAACCCCACGTATCTAACACATAAATGTGCACAATAAATGAAAAACAGGAGATAGCACAACAACAACGCTGATTAATTACTAGCCATTAACCTACGTGACATCTAGGATTCTCGGCCATGAGATCCATCCTACCCTTCAACCTCCGGCATAAGGCAACTGGTGTGATTCGACTCCCCCTTGCAAAGATCCGGACGAAGAACCAAGGTTATATACCCGAGTACCACTTCCATGACCCCAAGGCACGAAAACAAGATTCACCGGGAGTGCGGCCCCACAACTCATCCCCGGGCTGTGACGCAAGCACAGTGCCACACTTATAACCCAACCATTCTTGAGAGTCAATCACCACCATGTCCTATCCAGGGTTTCGTATTCAAAACAATTATCCGTCTGGGGCCCACTCTGGTCACTCCCGGAACCACAGCTCGTCAGCTCAACAAAATTCCACGCATTTCTGTTTTCCATTTCTTTACAAATCACGTCTACAGGTTACTCTCCAAATTGTAAACCACCCATGAACCTAATGTCCGTCTACGTTAATGGGTAACAAGGCAACAATAAGTATAACAATAACAACATTGATGATAAATATTCAAATAGTGTTCACAGACATTAAAGGACAAAATGTAAACAATTATTATTATTATTATTTTCCCGATAATCCAGAATCTGAATCAAGTTCACATACTAGTGTAAATTGATACATGGATCAAAGAGGCAGTCTTGCTATTTATTTGTTATTAAACTCATCATTCTTTTCTTTTCTTTTCTTCTCTCCTTAACTAATATGCACTTCTATTAATTTTGTAGAACATAAAAGCAATACTGATAAACATGGAGACAAAAGTTTAAAATGAACATGAGCTCAACTAATCTACAAACTAGAATGCTTTCAATTTCCATATTCCATTATCCCAGGAACCAACTATAAAATCATGCCTCATGGGATTCTGTAACACGAGAGGAGCGGCCGAGGTGACGAGCGGTCGTCCGGTTAGCGATGTACGTTCTTGGCCTTGTTCATTTTCTTTTCTTTTCGATATTTACTACGGGAAAACACGTACACGCAAATCTCATTAATCAACTATATAAAAATATACTTAGGGAGGCGGATTTAACTACTGAGTTTTGTTTCTACTCAACGAAAATCAACATATAATAAACCGCTGGGTTCGGTAGGACGTAACCTACCTCTCGTCCGAAGATTAGCTTAAACCGGAGTGATTGGAATGGGCCTCAGTTGCGTCGAACGGACTGAACTTCCTCTTCTTCCTTTCCTACCCAGGCACCTCTAATTCTCTCTCGGTAAATAAACAAAAGAAGAAGAAAAAGATAGTGGGTGGTTCTCTCTCTCTCTTGCTTCTGCCGAAAAAATAAGAAGGGGAAAGGTAATTAAAAAGGGTAGTGGTTTAAGTTGATAACCCATGGGTAATGGAATGGTAAGGAGTTTAAGCCATTAACCGTGGATTGGGGAAAGGTTTCAGGGGTGGTGTTGGCTGACCATTGGCTGGGCCAAGGGAACTCCCAAATATGGCTAAGCAATGAGAGACATGAGGGTGATGGATATGTGTGATGGAGAGACTGATAGAAATTGGAAGTGATGTGTATGGGTTTTGGGTTTAGTTAGGTTAGGACTAGATTAGGGTAATATGGTTAGTGTAATAGGATAGTTAGAAAATGAGGGTTGTGTATATGCAACTATGTACGTATATACTAAGCAAAATTATTATAGGAATGGAAATTTAAAGTTGGGATCTGAAGGAGAAAAAAGTATATAATTAAAGTTAGTCTAATTAACGAATTAGAAATCAACACGTTGCTAATAAATAAATAAAAATAGGGCGAAAATTCGGGTCTTTACAGCAGCGGCAACAATATAACAAACGAAAGAGAATGTTATAGTCACCGGTTAATAACCGTTAATAACAAATAACAAAAACCAGGTGACTCGCTTACGTGCATTTGTACTATTTTGTAATAATATGACATAAAGACTTTAAGACATCTAGAAAAATTGAGTGACAATACTACAATAGCACAAAAGAAAATATAAATCAACAGTGAATAACAAATGACAAAAACCAAGTTATTAGCTTACGTGCATTTGTACTAATTTGTAAAAATATGATCTTAAGACTTTAAGACATCTATCAAAATTGAGTGACAAAACAACAACAATAGTACAAAAGAAAATATAAATCAACAGCTAATAACAAAGACAAAATCCAGGTTATTAGCTTATGTACATTCGTACTAATTTGTAATAATATGACGTAAAAACTTTAAGACATCTGTGAGAAATTGAATGACAAAACAACAACAATAGCACAAAAGAGAATATAAATCAACTGTGGATAAAAAAGGTAAACAAAAAAAGAAAAAAAAGTGCGACTATTATATCATATAGCTAGGTGAAGCCTGAAGGAATAATTATCGTAAAGAAAGATATGATAATATTATATCCTGTAGTTGTTCTATAAAACTTGTTTCCGGACGAAAAGGAAAAAGCCATTGCCAAAAGAACTCGGTTATGGAGGAATTAACAGGGAAAATTGAAGTTTTAAATACCAACCGTTACATAACGTATCAGCCGTTGCGTAACGGCTTTTGGGCTCTCCGATACCATTACACCCCGGTATACCGGTGAAAGTAAAAATCGCATCCATATCGGCCTGTTCCGTATCCGATTCATGGCCGGCTATTACTGCTGATACTCCACCGTTACGGATTATTTGTGCAATCTAAAATTATTCAGGAACATGGCAACGATATCGTCCATGCCAGGGTGGCCGAAAGAGTGATCTTTTTGCGATCCTTACTAGTCTTCCTTGGCATAGCTCTTTGGAGGGTAAAGTTAGGGCTTTGACCGGGCTCACCAGGGGGAAGAGGGTGAAGAAGATGACACAAGTGAAGAAGATGACAATATGGACCCGTCTTCTATCCCTCTGCCGGGTCACTCCCCAGGCCGGCAGCTCCTGCTCCGAGACTCTGCTGGTAGTAGAATTCCTCCTGTTCATCTTGGAATTCTGACATAATACGTCCGAGTCGCCAGGCTACATCATGGTATTATGCCAGGTTACACAAGTGTAACACCGTGAGCGAGACGCCCAATAATAACTCTACCCAAATCCCAACTAGCAATTCTAGAACAATATATAAGGCTCGAAAGTAATAACATGAGTTTATCCGAAAACAGTTTTCATGAATAAATATAATAGTGCCGGTGTAAATATGCTCGTGCTAGTGTCAACATAAATCAGAGTAAACGTGGCGGTAAACATGTCTCTCGTTCTCATTTCCCATTATCATCATAGGTATTCTTCCTCAAATTTCATCTTTCCGTTCATCTCAATCATCTCATTCATTCCCAACATTTCAATCATCTCCCATCACTCTGAAAGTTATTGGTCTGTTTCCGTCCTCTTTCAACTGACAGTACCAACCTCTCCGTTCGAGAACCCGACTGTCTTATATCACTGAACCCAATCAGTCTGTTTATAAGGTCCGCTCATCTCGTGGCTCACACGTTACATTGTACCGGCCATCTCGTCTTACTGATCCCCACAGTACGTTTCGAGGTCCGTTCGCTATGTGTTATGCACGCTTAGCCCTTACCACCAGATTCTCTCTGCGAATTAGGGCGGTGCTCTCGCGGCATTCCCGTACACATTCTCATTTCAAAAATCATTCTGTTCTCATCTCAAAATCATTTCCGTTCTCATCTCTTTTTCTCGTGTCAACGATTCATCTTGAAAATCGTGTCGTATCTATGCGCATGTCTCAAAATCTCTTTTCGCAAAAATGCAACTTTTCATAAATCGCGTTCTCAAAATAAGCATTTTCTCGTAAAACGTATTTCTCCGTAAATCAATATTTCCTCGTAAAACGTGTCTCTCAAAATATCGTTTCTCTTTTGGCGACCCTCTCTCGACAATAGAATAACCAGGAAAGTCCCAGGCAGAGGGGGTCGGAGTATCCAGTTAATATCACCCATCCTTATTCTAGACAGACTTTCAAGGGTGTTAGCCTTGGGTCATTCCACAGTCTCAAGTCAGTCATAAAACATTTTCCTCATTTCCCAAAAATATTTCACGGAGTCTTTTCCAGAAAATTCTCATTTGTCAATAATTTCGCCTTCTCAAAAATAACTTATGAGAGTGAGAGAGGATTTTGGTGTGAGATTTCAAGTGAAGTGTGCCCTCTATGTATAGGCAATGGGTGAACTCCCTCCTCTCCTCTCTTGGCCGGCCCCCCTCTCTCCCTCTCCTTCTTGGAAATTGCTCCACATTAATGCATGAATCTTCATCATGAGGTGTATCTATGACGCACACTAATGAGGGGTTTTTCCCATAGGCCTAATAGGCTTAAGGCTATTGTTTCATAGCCTTGGGTTCAATGAATCAAGGGGGAGATTCACCTAGTCACCTTTCACAGTGTAGAACTATGCGACTAACTACATTTCCGGTACTAATTTGCACTGCAATTGAGCATAAGGCTATTAGGGCTAAGATATGATTGTGGACGGCCACTTCCGGTGATCTTGAAAATATTTTTGAATTAAAGTATAAGTCGCCACCCGGGATTTAATTTTGGAAAATCCTTTTGGTACCCGAGAAACCGTTTAAAAATAATTGATGACTCTTGTGCCGTTCGGAAAAAGATTTGGTCCGCGAAAAAGATTCTTTTTGGGTCCGGAAGCCAAGTTACGGGCGGGGAAGGTTTTTGGAAAAGCACCCCGCTCGCCCAGGATATTCCCGGTCACTACTAAATATTTGTGGGATAAAAATGTTTTATTGAAAATCTTTGACAATTAATCAAGTAAATAACAGGAAGTAATAAATAAATAAAATTAACATGATTACATAGAAATAAAATAAAATGAAGGGACTAAATGTTAATAAAAGAGAATTGAGGGAAAAAGTGTAATTTTAAAAATGTAAATCGCACCAGAGGATAAGAAAATAGGGGAGAGTTTACTGGAGAACAAAGGGGGGCCGTCCGGCTCTCCGAAAGAGCCGCCCGGCTCTGGGGTTAGAGCCGTCCGGTTCTAGTTTGAGGCCGGCCGGTCCTCTGGCCATTTTTGCAAAATATTTTCTATTCTCTGGAGGGAATGGAGTTTTGACTCGAAAACCGGTTTTTCTTATACAAAAATTTTCCTAAGAGGAGTATTATCGTTTAGAAAATGTTTTGGGGAAGAAATGTATCTCGAGAAAAGACCGAACCGCGCGATTACGATAAAAAATCACTCGTTTCGATAGTTCGGGAGGATTTTTACTGTAAATAAACTTTCCCGGACCCGAAAATAACTACGGGAGATATTCCGAGTTCGGGAAGAAACCCCTCAAAAGAGCGTGGTTACTGAACCCGGCCCAAAAATACGATTTTTATACCTTGATTGAGTTGATTCAGACGCCGGAGGAAATTGGTTTTTCCTTGAGTTTGATTCTCAGTACTTTTGAAGATTTCTGGAGTTGAGTAGGAGATTTTTACACCATATATCTCTTCTTTTCGGTCTCTGGTATCGTAAACCCGGTGTCGAAAATGAGGGAGTGAGTTTGATTTTATAGACGTTGAGATTGTCCAAAAAATCACGCAAAATTTTTTTATCATCATGATATTCCCGGCGCGGGGAATTTATTCTCTGTAACAAATCTCTAAACCCAGATTTTCCGACAAGACAGGTAACAGACAGAGCCGTCCGGTCCTGCTGTTAAAGCCGTCCGGTCGTTCTAAGGAAGTAAAGCCGCCTGATTCATGGTTCAAAGCCGTCCGGTTGTCTACTCCTTTTTTCTGAAAAATTCTTTTGTTTTTCAAATGATTTTCTTAAAGGCGCGACCGATCATTTCAAGGTATTCTACATATTTTCCTTTATTCATCATCGGGGAGACGTAGGGTCAAAAATTGGGGTGTCTACAGTTGCCCCTCTTCGACGTGACTTGGTCATCTTTTGGTGATGCAAGTTGCGTTGAAGATAAAGAGACATCCCAATTTCGGTTGCCTTAACAAACGAAAACAAAATCGATAAAACGTGGTCGAGCCCCTAAGGCTTCCTACGTATCCCATTTGTAGGGATCAGACCAAACGTAGTTCATCGGGGCTAAAATCGAATAAGTACCTTGACGGATTTTTAAAATCAGAAATGCTGCTGAGGGCGCTGTGAGAATTGACTCTACATTTTTCAACGAGGGAAAAACGAACGATGATTTTTTGGAAAAATCAAATGATAACCTGACGGATTTTTAAAATCTGAAATGCCGCTGAGGGGGCGCTGTGAAAATTGACTCCTCATTTTTCAACGAGCGAAAAACGAATAATGATTTTTTTGGAAAAATCAAATAATTACCTGACGGATTGTGAAAATTGACTCCTCATTTTTCAACGAGGGAAAAACGAACAATGTTTTTTTGGAAAAATCAAATAATTACCTGACGGATTTTTAAAATCAGAAATGCCGCTGAGGGCGCTGTGAAAATTGACTCCTCATTTTTCAACGAGGGAAAAACGAACGATGATTTTTGGAAAAATCAAATAATTACCTGGCGGATTTTTTTTTTTAAAATCAGAAATGCCTCTGAGGGCCCTGTGAAAATTGACTCCTCATTCTTCAACGAGGGAAGAAAATAAATAGTATCATTGAGGATTTTATGGAAATGATCCCATTGAGGAATTTTATGAAAATAATACCATTGAGGGTTTTATGAAAATAACACCATTTGAGGATTTTATGAAAATAATTCCAAAAGCAGAAAGACCTGATTTATCCTTGAATACTGTTGCAGGTTCGTTGGAACCCATGGGGTGATGCTGATGTCCCTTACTTGGCCCAAAGCAGAGAGGTTACCCGGGGGCGGATTCTGTTGGAGTCCCCGTTTGGTTGGAGGTGGTACTTGGGTGAGAGAGTGTCACGCCAGTCCCTAGAGTTGACTGAGTTCAGAGTGCTAGGTCCGCTTCCAACGCGTGTTCAAAGGACGCAAGAGTACACAGTGGAGGAGTTGGAGACTTTCACCGTCCTGGATACGGAGTTAGTCTTTGACTCCTCTCCAGACTACCCAGGCTATGTGAGGAGCTTCTTGGCGCACACTTTGGACTTGACACCTCCACCGGCTCCTGTAGAGCCTGTTCCGTTGCCTGCAGTTAGGAGGGTGCTGGACGTGTTGATACCGGGTGGAGCCATGAGAGTGATAGACGTCCCAGCTGTTATCGGGCCCGTGACTTTTGAGGCGACAGAGGTAACCTGAAAAAAAATAAAATAGTCAGTTTTCCAATTTCAATTCAAATATAATGCTTGTTACCTGATGTTACTTTCAACTTTCATTGCAGATTCCTGTTGAGTGGGCCAGGTCTCAGATCGAGTACTCGCGGGATCTGGAGGCTTTAGTGCGGCGCCTCATGCTGGGTGAGGTTATCCCGACACGGGACTGGCTTGAGCCCAGTTTGGTGCCTGGCCCAGGAGGTGATAGAGGTGACGATGGAGATGATGGAGCTGGTGGCGGAAGAGGTGGTAGAGGTGGCCGCGGAGGTGGTCGTGGAGGTGACCGTAGAGGCGGAGCTGGTGATAGAGCCGGAGGAGCAGAGAGTGGCCGCGGAGGCAGTACTGGTGGATGCGGTACTGGTGGTGACCGCGGGACGGGCGGTGGCGTGTCTGGGAGCCGCCGTAGACCGAGGGAGCACAGGGGCTCAGTTGACAGTGACTCAGATCAGGTATCCTTTGTGCGCTGCTTTTCTTGAATTCTGAATGCTTTGAATTCGTTTATTGATGTTGAGATTCTTTAATGCAGGATGTGGCTCCTCCTTCACGGCCGGTGAGGAGGCCTTTGATGAAGCGCGCCGGGGGAGAGCCGACACGTGTCACACCTCTGATTCCATCGTCTGGCGGGGTACTAGTTGAGAGGCCTAGGCCGAGTGCACGCGGGAGTTTTGTACTCGCTCGGAGATGGGCTCCTCGGGAGGAGAGCAGTAGTGACGAGGACTATGATGAGCATGATGATGATGGTGGTAGTGATGAGGGCGAGGACTCTAGCACGCCTGAGCGCCTTGTGGTTAAGAGACGTCGTAGTGGTTTTTAGGTCGAGCTTGCGTGCTCGTTTTTGGTTCGGGCACCTGTTTGCCCCTTTTTGTCTTTTTATGAGTACGGCCTGCGAGCCGAGTAGATAGGGATGATGATGTCGGGCCAGTTTTGCCCTCAGATGGATGTACCTGCACTTTTATGGATGCCGTACGGATGTTTATATGATTCTTGCACTTTTATTACTTCAAATTATCCATACTAGCTTGCTTTCGAGTTTAAAAACTGAGTTTAACAATCATGATTGATCAAGGAACATAGGAATCTGGAGAAATTTGTGGGACATGCCCCTGGAAAAAATAAAGACTTTTTTTACTGTAAGATAGAATTTGAAAAATGAAGACTCGAGTGGACTCAAAATAAAAACCTGACATAATGCGGCCCAAGACACCGAAACTGGGAATTTGGATATCATACGACAAACAATGCTTTTAATAAGTCATACATAGTTATCGTAACTTGCTTGAATGATTGAAATGGAAAAAATCGACACTCGAACGCGTTTCGGCCCGTTGACGGCTCCCGTTTGGCCATATTCGGACTTTAATACTTCGGATTCCCAAAATGTTGATTTGACAATCTTAATTCACTGTCATAGATGATTGTTCATGCTTTCCATGGCCATTGTTGTCAAAAAGACGAAAAACGGCCGTTTTAGCTCGCCTCGACTTGCCATATTGGGCATATTGGGCCCGTTGACGTGCCGATTTGACCGAATGAAGTCCAAACGCGAATCCGATTGCTCCCACAGTCGCTAAGCACTTATTATGGTTTGCTTGTGCAAAAACATCGTTGAAAATACAGGAAAAGGAGCTCTTGTTCTCAATATTTCGTTTCGGGTGTCGGTTTTGCCGTATCCGACACAGTGGAGTATCTACCTACCCAAACGAGGTCGAAATCCCGATCCGATTGCGCACGAAAGTTTCAAATACTCGTCTTGAGCTGGTAGAGCAGAAAACTTTGCAAAAAGAATAGCCATGCGGGATTTGGATCCTTAAACCGAAGCTTAGCCTCTAATTATGCCTCCGAAAACGGCCGTTTCGTGCATTTTGATGCTTTTGGTCGCGGGGACCCCGCGAAGTGCTTTGAGTGACCTTCTATGACTCCCTTGAATGTTTACCCATGCTCGCCGTGGCTGCCAAAATTGCCAAAATGGGAAAATGGAGTTTCGGCTTGCCGGTTGGTCGATTTCGCCGTATCCGTCCGTATCGGGGCCTCTTTTTGCTCAATTGTGATTGGGATGCCAATCCGATTGCTCGCCAAATTTTAAATACTATTTGGAACGCGTCCATGCAAAAATATCATCAAGAACCTGACCGGAATGATTTTCGAGCCGTTAGTCGCAACTTAATGCTCATAAAAGCCGAAAACGGTCGTTTTCGAGTTTTTTTAGAACCTTGGACCTCAAACTCTCCACAGATATCGTCTCATGATACTGCCTAAGTGCGGTATGCGTTTGCCGAGGACGGTTTTTGACCAGTGATGACCGGAGAACGGGGTGGCGGTGCCTCGGTTCGTCGGTTTTTGGCATATTTAGCGTTTTGGAGTACCCGGAGCGCCAAATGAAATTGGAATCGTAATCCGATCGTCCCCACAACTTTAGAATGTCCATTAGAGCTTGAATGTCAAGAAACATTAGTGAAAATACGTCCGGGACCTCAGACTGAAAATTTTTCTTTGAATCTGGGCTGGAGGGCCGGTCGGCTGTACTGAGAGGGCCGACCGGTTATGTCCGAGAGCCGTTCGGCTCTGTTGATGAACATTCCAAAACTTTGAGTTGGTGACAGTGCTCTGGTTTTTCGTCAGCTTCTCTGCTATTTCCAGTATATCATTGGTCATTTGATGGAGGGTGCCCGTGACGCGCTGCTACCCAAACTTCTCATTTCCCAATTTGGCACGCATGACGAGGCTTTGCTGACTTTCACAACCCCGATTTCCTTATAAAACTCATGCATGGGTATCACCCTTCCTCTGTGACTCACAAACAATACTTCATTTCCCCCATATTCTTGAACATCACCATGAATCTTTCGGCTCAAGTTCGAACGTGGCTCGATGGACTTGACGGTCTCGGGTGGCTTAACTTTCGGGACCACCGTATGACCTCATTGCGCTATATCCGAGATGTATTCATTCGCCCCGAGCTCCTGCATGCTGCGGTACAATTCTGGGATCAGGAGGTGCATGTATTTCGCTTTGGTTTTAATGAAATGTGCCCCACCGTGGAAGAGTTTCATGCGTACCTCGGAGGCTTTACTCTGGAGGTTCCAATCACCCCCTTGCATGGGATAAACTGTGCTGATGTGCTGTCTGCTAAGCTTGGGATAAACTTCCGGGCTGCGAAATCCATGCTCAAAGATGGTGTGATTAACATTCCGCGCATTATCAAGCAATTTTCTCCTGAAGGGTTCGCACTGTGTCTTTGCTTGTTGGCAGCATTTCTGTTCGTCCGGTCTGATGGTCAGGCCAGTTCATCTTTGGTTGGGGTGGCCATGCAAATTGAGGAGCGCAAAGACGTGGCCCCCATGGTTTTGGCTGAAACTTTGATGGGCCTGGATAAGGTTCGTGCTGGTCAGACTAATATTTTTGAAGGAAGTGCTTTGCTCCTACCGGTAGGCTTCTCACTCAGCTCTCCTTTTGCTGGTTTTTCGCACGTTCTCATTTTACCTCAGCACTCGGGTTTAGGCTTTCTATGGTTTCTCACTTGTTTTTTACTCTCATGCAGACATGGCTTTGTGATAAGGCGAATCTGTTGGAACCCGTGCCTCGGAGGCGGATTCATGAAACACAGGGGTTCGTTCAGAGAGGTTATCTGGATTCTTCTAATGATGTGCATGGTTGGTTTGGGGTATTTGCCCGAGTTTCTGCAGAAACAATTGCTTGGCGCATAATGTGGCTTGATATCTCGGCTATGTCTGTGAGCAACATGGGGCGTCAGCGGATGACCTTGGCTGGTCTGAACAACTGGACATTCTACATCCCAAATCGTATTCTCCGCCAACTCAGAGTTCGTCAGAAGATACCACAATCTGAAAACTTTGTATTGCCGAATACCAATCTGGCTTCATTCAGGGCTTATCAAAATAACTGGAGGGAACGCACTGTCATCCCGCCGGACCAGTATCTGAGTGTCAACCTTTCCGACCGATATGTGAGGTGACTGGTAGAAGACATTCAAACAAGAGAGAACAGAGACTAAACCTGACTTTTAGACTCAATCTTAATGTGCTTGAAATAAATTGTTTTGACCCACTAGATGTATCGTGTGGAGGTCATGCTTGTTTGTGTTTTGAAAGTTTCATGCTCAGCCATGTAATCCAAGAAGCTTTTTAAATAAAGATGATTAATAAAAACTTTGCTTTTGAATTTATGCGCATCTTGAACGGACACCAACTCAGAGAGATTTTTCAGATAGATAATGACCGATCCTCAATGTGAGGATGCCTACGTATCCTTTTGCAAGGAATCAGGTCATGACGTAGTTCAGGCGTCAAATTCTGGTTAGGGTTCACTCGAGTATTGACACTCTCCTTTTGTGCTCTGAATTTTGCTTAGTACCGCCCTTTCGGGTTTTCGGTCTAGCGAGCTCATTTTTTATTTTGCCTTAAATTTTGCCTAAGTCGCCCAATGTGGGTTTTCAACCTAGCAGGCTTCCTCTAAATTTTGCCTGGCACTGCCCACCCTTATGGTTTTCAGTCCATCGAGCTTCTCTCAGGGGTAATATCTCTTGAGTTGGTCCATGTTGACCAGAGTAGAGAAACTGTTGCCGTCAAGGTCGATGAGTTCCGTTGCACTACCTGACAAGATCTTCTTGATATTGTACGGACCAGCCCATTTTGGTCGAAATTTCCCACGGGGATCGTAAACGGGAGCTCGGATCTCCTTCAAGACCATGTCACCTTCTTGTAAATTCCTGGATTTCACCTTCTTGTTAAATGCCCGTGCGATCCTGCGCTGATAACCCTGACATGATATAAAGCCTTGAGTCGTCTTTCATCAAACAACATGATTTCTTCGAATCTCGTACCTTGCCATTCTGCTTCACTGATCTCTGATTCGATCATGATTCTTAGAGACGGTACTTCAAGCTCTATTGGGAGAACAGCTTCCATGCCGTAAACCAAAGAATAGGGTGTTGCCCCTGTTGCAGTACGGATGGAGGTACGATATCCCCATAAAGCCAATGGCAGTTGTTCGTGCCAGTTCCTTGCAGATTCAATGG
>JAXBDA010009328.1:0-12781 GCA_036023075.1 Gaultheria prostrata
GATTGAGAATATTTGGAAAATTTGTTGGTTGTATTTATCCAAAACTGGGTTACAATTTCAAATTTTGATTTTAAGATTTTTGATGGTTGTATTTAGCTAAAAGGTGGTTGCAAATAGAATTACCCATAAAAGAGAGGCCAATCCAATTTGGTGTTTGGTCAATTGCCACTTTTTGCCAATTTTGCCCTTCAATTGGAAATTGCCCCATTGGTTTTCTTGTAATTCTGCCACAATGCTATGCCATTTTGGTCTTTTGGCTATGTATGGCTAAATTACGCATTTGAGTCCCTGGAGGTTGTTGCTTTACGAATTTGAGTCCCTAGAGTTTGTTGCTTACGCATTTGAGTCCCTAGAGTTTGTAAACCAAAATACACACGGGCATCACACTCGTGCAACGCACGAAGCCGTTAAACTAGTATAGTAATATAGGAGTGTATTGTGAATTTGGGACCTCATGAAAACTAACTAAACCTTGTTGAATTCTCTCCAAAGTTTTCTCAATTTAATGGGGTGTTTGGAAACCACGTTTTTTCACTTTTTGAATTTCACTTTTTAGGTTTTTTGTTTTCCGGATAAGGGCCAAAATATATTATTCCCTCCGTCCCTTTTTAAGTGATCTGCTTGGGAAACGTGTATTTTGTGGGCGTTAAAAAAAACACTTCTGTAGAACGTTTTTAATTTTTTTTTGCACCAAATTAAAGTACTCAATGAGCATTTTAATTTGGTATAAAAAAATCAAAAAATTATATAGAGAAATATGTTTTTTAGGGGTTTGAAATTGCACGTATTCCTGTATGGATCATTTAAAAATGGACGGAGGGAGTATGAATTTGTGGCCTAGCCCCAAGGGGTTGCCAAGTTTCAAAGATATCATGATTTACAGCTCATCCGTGTTGCCACTTGAGTTGCCCCTTGGGGTTTCTTATTTTGCTAGTTTTTCTTGCAACTTGAACCCTTAGTCATGTAATCCTTCAAAATGGTCTTTGCTCCCGCTCTCAATCTTCGCACTCACAAATTTTAGTTGTCTGGGAGGTTTTAGGAAGACTTTTTCACACTTGCGCTCTTGCGCCTGCACTCGCCCGCACATTATGTGAGAACCAAACAATTATCAATATTTAAATAATTCTTGACTTACACAAATATTGAAGTAATATTCACGTACTTTTAAGTGGGTGAATAATAAAATAACACTTTACACAAGCCTAAAACTCTCGTTAAGTTCTCACGCCGCAAGACGCATGTCACCATCAAATCGTCAACAACCATCAACTCGTGTGCGTGTAGGTGGTTGTTGAAGCCTGGCTATTCTAGAAACTCGTGGTTAATTTATAGTGCCCACACTAATGCATAATTCTGCTTACGCCACTGGCCATTGGTTACTGGGACAGAAAACAAAAAAACCTCAGCCTGTAAAGTTAGTACTCTACCAAAAAACCTTCAATTTCTGGATGAAAAAATAAAATACTTATGTGCACAATTTTACTCACAAAATTAAAGAACTAATTGAGATTTTTATTAAAAAATTGCATGTTTTATAATGGACTATTTTTTGGAATGGAGAGAGGGAGAATATTGATTTTAGTAAGTCAAGCATTCCAGCAGTTAACGGGGTTGTTCTTCCGGAGCATTGGAGCTAAGCCCTCTCACTTCGCCACTGGCCCTGCTCTACAGAGCACTCAGGACTTAGCTAGGCGATTACAAGTACTCGAAGGGCTTGGAAGGCCTGTTCCTGAGGGAAGGCGAGGAAGGCTTACACCTTAGGCCCCAAAAAAATTTAATTTGAGGGCCCCCCCAAAAAAGGAAGACAATTAGGAACAAAAAAGATTGTTATGCTAGCGTAATTACTACTATGACCACTAAAATTGCAAGAAGAAAGCTATTTAAGTTATACTTTCATCATAAAATTGTGAGATTGTTTGTCTGGCAACAGGCAGCTTAATATTTACAGGAGCATCTCACGGCGAATCTTGTGGATACTACAACACAAGGAGAGATGGTATTTGCTTCTAATGGTGGGATTAGTTCTGGGATTGTTTGGCAGCGGCCGCGAGAGGGTTTCTTCAAAATCAATGTGGATGGAGCTTGGCGTAAAGCGGTAAGAGACACATGAAGGAGGCCTTGGTGTTGTGAATCTGAACTACAGGAGTGAATTCAAGGCAGCTGAAAGGGGGAGTATCCCATGTTGTGCTAGTGCGACAGTGGCAGAAGCTCTAGCACTTCGGATGGGTGTGCTTTTGGGGATCCAATTAGGGTTGCGCATCGTGATTTTTGAGAGCGACTCTCAATCAGTCATATCTGTGCTCAATGGTGATGCTGAGATTAGCCAAGAGGTGGGGGTCATCCTCTATGATATCAAATTATTGAGTAGAAGTCTCGAGTGCGCGATTTTTTCTTTTATTCGTCGTTCTATTAACAGGGTTGCTCATGTTATCGTTGGGAAAAGCTTAGTTGGTTTGGGGTCTAGTCTTTCGACGGATTCTCCGCCGTTCTGGTTACTCGATATTTTGTTAAAGGACGAGTCGTCATCGGTTTGGGGTCTAGTCTTTGGAGTTATAATATCACCAGTTATCGTTTTTGGGGAAAAAAAGAAAAGTCATACTCATACATTCTTTTAAGGATCACGACTTTCAGAAATTTAACCTACCTACATTGATATATGTTCTCTTTTTTTGATTAATTTTTTTATTAAGATTCGCCTCGGGCCCTCAAGATGTGAATGAGGGCCCGGAGCTTGGCCTAGGAGGCCCAGCGAATTCTCTACCAAGATCGGATGAATGGACAAGAGCAATTTTGGTGCTTAAGGACATTGATATAAGGAGTGAACAGAATACTGCTGCCTCCTTTCTCTATGTGCTTGGCTTGATCTTCACCCCATTACGTACCCTGTTTTTCTCAATTAAACTGCCAGTTATTGTTTGCCTCTCCAAGTTGAATCATTATTTGACTAACCAAGAAGCTATCCTACAGTTTGTAAGGATATAGAATTACTACTTCATTATTTGACTAACCAAGAAGCTATCCTACAGTTTGTAAGGGTATAGAATTACTACTTCATTATTTGACTAACCAAGAAGCTATCCTACAGTTTGTGAGGATATAGAATTACTACTTCAGACACTTCTACACGTGAGAGATTCTCAAAGTAAAGAAGAAATTCATCACATGAATCATGCCAAGGAAAATTCTAGGATGAAATAAGGAAACATTTGATATACAGGTAATAAACAAGTTTGGCACAGTAAGAAAGGTTTGTACCTTGTGCCATCTGCAACCGTAAACACAGGCAAATGACAATACAACGAGTATTAGGAGTCCATGCACATACAACCATGCAGTAGGATCATACAAGTTTCTCGTTTATATTATATTTGATAAGAATTTTATCCAACTCCAGTAACGAGGATTGTATCATAAGCTCGTTATCTGCCCTTGTTGTTTAAGAGTCGACCAGAAGTCATGCCCGTAATTAGTTTTCAGCAGAGCATTCAAGAACTATTTTTCAGAACATTTGATGCTCCCAGAAGTCGACGTAAAAGTAACCGGGCATGTTGGTTGGTCGTTCACAGTAAGATTGAAAAACTCAGACCTTGAATAATGCCCAACCACATCAAAATCAAACTTTGCACGTGCTATTTCGCCGAGATCTGTGCAGTTTAATCATCATAAAGGAAGAGGTAAGTTCTCAACACCACTGACAAACAAAATTTAACGCAGGCAATATAAATAGGACAAACCAGAGTGGAAAGCCAAAAGGACCTCAAATATCACAATCAAACACACATACTTATCAACAAAAACAAAAGCATCCGGATCACCAAGAAGTAATTTAGATCAAAAATTGATCGTCTGGGATAGATTGTTTAGAAACTTTAAGAATTAGGGGATTTTTTACTGCAGAGTTCTGATCTTGCTCAATGTAAGAAGAGTATTTTGAACGACATTGGAAGAAAGTAATTCCCACTAGCCACTATGGTCTTCTTTACTTTTTAGCAGCAGCTAAGGTTTCTCTTTTCTAATTCCACACTTCTGCATGTCTTCTTTCAATGTTGGACTTCACTTGAAGAAAATGCACATAGCTAGATGAAGAATTCGAAAGCCAGTTCCGACAATGATTTTAAGTATTTCTACATTTCATTCCCCAACATCCTATCCTGAACAAGAATTTTTTGTTTATTTTCTGAAGGCGGGTTTCTAGGAATCGGCAACCAGCGCATATAACATCTAACAAGCTAGATTTTGGGAATGGGGGAAGGACCTTAAATTCCATAGCAAAGCACAAACATTCCCAATGTTAAGCTCCAGACACACACACACATGTATGTACATAGAGGACTTTTTTAGGGTATGCTCCCCACACCTGAGCGACGATAGGTTATCAAAAAGTTCTCGCACAATGTTTGTTTGCAAAAGGAATGAAAGAAATGAAAAGGAATTAATGATTCCAGAAAATATGGATAGCAATGTGGTTGTATGACCATATGTCATTTTTTAACCAATGTTTAGAATTTATTTTTTCATAGTTAAATTTGCTCTATTTTATGCATCATCAACCACCATATAAACGACAAGATACTGATACTTAGTGTAGTTTGTGGGAGAAACCATACCTAGATCAGCTGAGATGAGTGCCTCCCCTTCATAGTTGGGGCCCGCCAAAACAGTGCCAGATGGTGAAATAATAACGCTGCCACCGGCACAAATAACAGAATCAGGTGTGAGATCGTCTTCTGTACCTTGAAACACATAGTCTGGAGGAGGTGGGTAGTCTTTCCTCCGACAGAATTGGTTGGCTGATAAAACAAAACATCCACCCTCAAGAGCAATGTGGGTCATAGATGCTTGCCATACATCCCTTGCATCAGCTGTAGGTGCACAGTATATTTCAATGCCTGAAAAAGTGAATTGCATCAGTAAATCAAGCAACATTCAGCTCATCAAATAAATCAAGACGTCCCTGGCATCCAAATAGAGATGCTTCAAATAGCGTCTATAGAAGAAGAAGTTTCTTGATGTTTTAAATACGCATGCGGCACAAACAAACCTTTTGCATACATTGCTGTCCTCAGAAGAGGCATTCTATTCTCCCAACATATAGCTGCACCGATTTTCCCAATGGCAGTCTCAAAAACAGGAACTGTTGATCCATCTCCGAACCCCCAGATTATACGTTCCAAGGCCGTTGGCATGAGTTTGCGATGCTTTCCGAGAAATCGACCTTGAGAATCAAAGAACAATACTGTGCAATAGAGTGTATATCCATCTCTCTCAATCACACCCATAACTAAATATACCTTATATTTTCCAGCCATAGCAGCCAATCGATCAACTTCAGGACCTGCATATGTCAGAACATGACAGACATCAAATACCATCCTGCAAAATCATATGGAGTAGCTTCAAGCCCAACCTCAACCCAACTTTCATATAAGGTAGTTAGAATATCTCTTCAAGAAACAGGAAGGAATTCTTTTAAAGAGAAATGTTGTTCATGACCCAATGCAAATATTTGAAAAAGCTCAGTCATTTTGGTCTACAACATTCATCTTCAACAGCACCAAAAAAAGAAAAAAAAGAAGAGGGACTCACCAGGCACATCAATAGCTGCAGCATGATACTTCCGAAACTCCTCTCTACCCTTAGCGGTGCGGTTGCCAATGGTAACGCCAAAATTTGAGCCACGAGGATAACCACCCACAAAGGCTTCTGGAAATACAACTAATTGTGAACCATAGGAGGCCGCCTCTGCCAGCAATCTCTCAGCTTTATCTGAAAATACAGTCAGTGTTAAACCCCATAATATCCAAAATTCAAAAGAGAATCAGTTATGGGAACACAAGTAGATTGTTTGGCATGGATAACATTTGGATAATTTGATCCCACCATTTCTTTCGAGCTTATCAACTTCAGAAATTACCCTCCACTCCATATTAGAAATAAATGAATCACCGAAATAGTAGTAGTAACAGTGAAGGATGTACAGAACCCCTAGCACAAATCTCTTGGCGTTCCAAAAGTAAAACCCATGCTATTTAGAAATATCATCAAAACTTGGTTTCAATCACGAAACAGCAACAAATAGCAAAATCCAAATGTCACAAAATTCAACCTGCCTACTACCCTTTTTATTTTTCTTATCTTCTAGTTCCAGTACAACATAGAATCGAGATCCATTTTATGAGAGTGAAACATGGTTTTAAATAGCGGTAGCGGGGTATGTAGTGGTAGTGGTTGCAATGTAGTGGTAGCAGACGCATTGAATGATACGTAGCGGGCATTGAGTGCAGCGGTCGTGAATTTTTTAAAATCATTAGCAATACATACAAAACTTGATGATACACCTTTTTTTTCCTTTTTGTTTTTTTTTTGCATATACTCCCACTACGCCAAAAAACGCTATTACCGGCGGTCTTTCCAACCGCCGTCTACACGGCCATCGGGAATAAAAAGAAATCACTATTACCAGCGGTTTTATTAATGCCGGTAAAAGTTTCATACTATTACCGGCGGTCTTACTAATGCCGGTAAAAGTTTTATCGGGTAATTTTTTTTGTCCCGAGATTGGAACCCGCGACCCTTTGTATGGATCCCCGACACTTAACCACCCAACTACAAAAAAAATTGGTTTTATTTGGAAAATAATAATATTTATATTATCACTCACTATTATTACCAGCGGTTTTTGTCGTTTCATGTTACCGCCAGTAATAGTCACTTTTACCGTTAATAATTATCTTTGCCGTTTCATGTTACCGCCAGTAATATTCACTTTTACCGGCATTTTCATTACCGCCAGTAATAGTGTTTTTGCCGGCGGTTTGTCATGAATGCCGGTAATAGCACTCTTTACCGACATTTTTTATTACCGCCGGTAAAGTCATAATTATTTGGTGTAGTGTCATTTTGTCCCAATTTCTTTGTCTATTCTTTGACTTTTGCATTGCCCAAAATGTGTGTCCAAGATGAAGTTACTAAAAAAAGTTCCGTTGATGTCCTCTATCTTTTGAAAAGTTATGTACTGGATGATGTATTGATGTGCACTCTCATTTAATGTTAAAAATTAATGTAATAAAGAAAAGAGCGATATTCTTGGAAATCAAAAGTTTTGAGTAGTAATCATTTTGTCCCCTTAAAAAAAGTTAGAATTCAAAAAATTCGACAAACAACTCAGGAAGGGAGTATATTTATTCTTGCTGATGGAAACAGAAAAGCAGAGTACTAGTTTTGAGAACTGGTTTGTTGTGGGTCTAAGGCTCTGTTTGGAATTTGAGGATGGAAAGAGAAAAGAAGAGAAAATAATGAGGAAAATTAGAGGGAAAATGGAGAAGAAAGGAGAGAGAAAATTGTAGTACTTGTTTTTTAAACTTTCCCTTCTATTTCTTTAGAAACCAAACAAGGGGAAGAATTTTTTTAAAAATTTCTCTTCCTTCCCCTTTCCATCCTCGATTTCCAAACAGAGCCTAAGGTTTAATGGGCTAGATCGTGTATTCGTGTGTAAGCTGGAAGTGGGCTTAGCCTAAAATTACGTGAACCACAAAGGAATACATATTCTATAACGAATAAGTAATAGTATTAAAAAATAAATTAAAGAGAAAAAAGATATGAAGAAAAATAGATAAATAAATAATAAAATAAATGAATTAAATTAATAATAAAAAATTAAAAATTAAATAAAAAATAAATTTAGTAAAATAAATAAAAGAGAAAAAAGATATAGAGAATATAAAAACATAAAAGAGAAAAAAGGTATAAAGAAAAAGAGATAAATAAATAATTAGATAAAAGAAATGAATTATATAAAAAAATTAATTACTGTAAAGAAATGAATTAATATGAATAATATTAATTAATTGAAGGAGGGGGATAAATAAATAATTACTCCCTCCGTCCCAATTTGTTGGGCCTGTTTCCTTTTTTGGAAAACTTAAAAAATTCTCGATATCTTTTAATTTATAAGACTTTTTATATTCAATATGGATCTTGTTTGATATGTCAATTTATTTTATTAATCAAAGATTTCGAAATCATAAAAAATATTAAAGATTATGAGATATAGACAATTTTTTGAGACGTCCAAAAAGGTAAATATGCCCAACAAATTGAGACGGATGGAGTAAATACAATAAAATAAAAGAATTAGGAAATTAATTAAATAAAGAAATGAGCAAAAGAAGAAAAAAAAAGCAAAAAGTGTGGGGACGTGTCAGAAAAAACAAAAGGAGAGTGGGCGGTATTACTGGAAAAGGGGTGGGGCCTGGAGGGGGTGTGTGTGTCAGGGGAGGGGGGAAAATAAATTTTCAGTGAATAAGCTAGGCTCTTCTGCCACGGGTCCACACCATATTTTTCCTGTCAGTAGGGCCCACACGATTTAATTTGGTCCTTTGCGTTTTAGACCCGACTCCTCCTTTGTACTCGTTTGGTAAACGAAAAAACAGTTTAGAAAAAATACTTAAGATCTTGTTAACGGAAGCACCATTGCACCCGTTTAAGGGTACGAAAAAATATACTTGTGAGTCTTACTTGTACGTTGCACCCGTTAAGTAAAATACAAGTGAGATTCACAAATGTACCTTTTTGTATCCTTAACGGGTGCAATTGCACCCGTTAGCATTTCACAAATAAGAGTAATGTATCATTTGTCCCTTTTGTAGTGTTTAACTTTCCATTTTAGGTTGTCCCTTAATAATTATGTGTTTTGAAAAGTTAATGGGTAAATTTCCTATTTTATCCTTGAAATACTATTTCTTTTTGAAAAGTTAGGGGTATATGTAGTATTGATAAGAGTAAGTAGTTGAAAGTAGATGTAAAAGTTATAAAAGTTGATGTGAGAGAAAATAAGTTAGAATTACGAGACTACACACTTAAAAAGAACGGAGGGAGTATTAGGTTCGTCCAATTTGGTTCTTCATTTAAAATTTTTAAGCTCCAATTTATTAAAAAAAGAATATAACTAGTATTATTAAAAATCTATGACTTTCAAAGAATACCCTACTTTTTTCTATCTTTAAATGAGAGTGAACATGGTCAAATGTATAGATACGTAAAAGAAAGGGACATAAGGCATTTTCGCAATTGGCTTAAGTTAATTTTTAAATCGATATATTGTAAGAGAATGATTTGTCTCATAAAGCGCAATAAATTAGTTTTGAGTTTAAGCCAAAAATTGAAATAAGAACTTTTACAGGTTAATCTCAAAATGGACAAAATTTTGAGACATCTTAAAGTTAAAAAATAGACAAAAAAAATTAAAATAGAGGGAATACTAAATGTATTACCTTTATTTGGGTGCGTACAATATTTGCTTTGTTAAATTCAATACATTTCTTATAAAGATTCATAAAATGTTGTATAAAATTCATAATGTCTCTATAAAGATTCATTAATATTTGTGTAGAAATTCATGGCAGTAAGATAAAAAAAACTGATATAAGAACTTTGAATTCATATTTAATTCTATAAATATATTTTCAAATGTTGCAGATTGCTAAAAACATATAAAATTCGATATCGAAGTTAAGTGCATTTATGCATATTATTATGAACCCAAGATGATTCAAGAGATGCATATCCTTCAAGCCCAAATAGAAGTGTGCACAGTAGCATTTTCCAACAATTTTAACACTACGGGGCCCACTAAATCTCAAGTTGATCATTAGAGTAATTTAATAATTATATATATGTAGATGCACGTATTATTCTTGTGACAAATATGATTATGATAAGACAATTGAAATTGATTGAATTAAAAGGGTAAGATTGTGGGTTCGAGTCGACAAGAAATTGTCAATTTTCTAAACAATACATTTAGATCCTACAATATCACGTAAAAAAAAGAAAAGAAAAAGAAAAAGAAAGAGAAAACAAACCATCACACCAAGTGGGGGAATGGCTACAGTGGACCAGGGTGGGGTGTTGAGCACCCCTTGGCCGTCCGATTATGTTTTGGACGGCTAGGATACATTCTGCAATTTTAATTTAATTTTGATTTATGTTTACCGGTAAAAAATCAAAACACATCCAGACCGTCCAAGACACAATCGGACGGCCGAGGGGTGCACAACACCCACCCCATTTCCGGCTACAATACCCATTAAAGAGGTATGATATGCACCTACTCTATGGTCTATATTGTACCACCTCATTGGCAATCGTAACAGTTTTTAGTGTTTCATAATCTTTTTCAGCGATATAATTCGTAACATTTTCTATGATTCATAACATTTGGTGCGTCTCGTAATTTTTATACAAAATATTCATACTTTTCACTATTAAGAGGGAATCGATTCATAACTTTTGTAGGGGTACATATAATACACACCTGAAGAGAAAGGGTTGTATTGTAGCCTTTCCCCACCAAGTGGTACCTCCGATCTCTCAATAAACAAAAGCACTGCTGCCGGACACTGTAATCACTCCACCCTCCTCACATTATTCATTTAAGATTAGGATTTGGACACATCACCTTTTGATTATTTCAATTTGAAGTAACTACAGTGACAAGGCATAATGTTCCAAATACTATAAAATTATGTACTTGAAATGGTATGCTCTCTGTAAAATAAAATATAGATTTGTGCAAATATGAGTATAATAAAATTATTATAAGTATAAAATCCACTCTTTCTTGATATTGGAGTCAAAATATTTCTTTAATATGGCATCTTGATTGATTATATTTTATTACTAAAAGAGGGAGTGGATCATAAGTGCCTTTGAAAAGTTGAAAGTGACAATTTTAAAATATGCATATCATTGGTATTAAAATATGCATGATTGATAGAAAAATGGATCATCCCTGACCAAACAAAATTATATATATAAAAAAAAACCCCACAAATGGTTAAGTGTTAGTTTCAAGATTTGTTCAAAAACCCTTTTTTTAATGGAATATTTCGAGGGGAAGCCCATACGCTGTTTGTTATGGTTGTTTTTAACAAGTTTATATATTTTAATACTAGGAATTAATAATTGTACTTATAGGGCGAGTGATTATTCGGTGCTCCTGAAGCATTGTTCTATAAATCCTTCCTACTACACATCAGTTTGGGATTTTCTTTCTTTCCGGTAAAGGTGGGCTGGATTGGAACAAAGTAGCAACCTTTCGATTAATTGGGAAACTCACTTGACCTAGAACGTTCGGACTTAAGCCACAGTTGACTCGGCTGGGGAAGAAATACTTATCCATCATCACGTTACGGGCTCCGTCACCATGCTCCACTAAAATGCAAATTAAATTGGAGCCTCTTCTCCCTACCATCTAGTTCCAAGTATCGAACTCAGGATCCATGAGAGAGGAGCAACTTTTATGTTAGCTACTCCAACCACTTGAACTACCAACTTGGTGGTAGTTTGGGATTCACTTTGTGACAAATTAGATTACCTGAAAGTTTACGTAAACACTTTAAAAACATGACTCTGGTTGTTTGATGCATGTGGACTCATGCATTGGACAGTTCCGAACACAGTTACATTTAAAGAAGTTGTGTTTTAAAATTGTGTATAGCATTGCTCTTTCATACCAAACCTCTTAGGATGAGGACTAAAAGGAAGGTCTCTAAAGCACCGAATAATTTTCCTCAGCGGGGCTAAACCCATGCTTATTAAATACCAATGACTAAGAATCAAAATGCATGTGAGATGTTTTTTAAAAAAATTACATGTGCCACGTGGATACGTAATCCAATGCGCTGACTAGATTTTCTCCAATTTTGTTAATCCAAACAGCTTTTTTTTTTTTTTTGTACCTTCTTCTAATTTTTTATGAGCCATTTTTAAAGGGAAATGATTTCCACAACCCCTTGTATCCCCACACACTTCCTTTTTGTCTTTATTCAACCTGAAATTACCAAATTACCCTTACTTCAAGCGTCACCTTTTTCATATGAAGGGCAATTTGGTAATTTCAGGTTGAATAAAGACAAAAAGGGAGTGTATGGGGATAAAAGGGGGTGTGGAAATCATTTCCCTTTTTAAATTGATACTCGCTTTTTTTAATACATGGTCCGTACTATTCTGCCGGCTGCTTTTTCTTTTTCTATATCCTCATTAATTAAGTGAAAATTAAATACTCCCAACATAACCATATTAGAAAATTACTTCCAACCAAACACTCTAAAATTTTAAAAACTAGACCTCAAAAAAATAATTGAGACTCGACGTCAAGCCTTTTAGTAAGCAAGTGATTAGTTCTTTTTTTTTTTTTTTTTTTTGGGTACATCGGAAAATCAAATACAGAACGGAAAAGAACACAGTAACAACAAATGATAAAGAAAACAACAACACAACGATCAACCCAAATCTACACAAGATCGAGTTCCAGAGAAGAAGAATTTGCATCCACCTTCCACCGACACCGGGGTCTTACCTGCTGCCGCCATCGCCGTCGTTGTGCTGCCGCCGAGAACCACCCACCGCCGCCTTCATTAGAAGCCATTAGAGGCCGGAGCTCGAGATCCATCACATATTGGTGATGGTCAAACAAAAAATGCAAGAGTTCCGGGTGATGCGAACTCTTACCGAGGAGAGTGACTCAGCCTAGATCTACAAACTAAGAGGAGAAACCGGAGAGAGGAGAGGAGAGGAGAGAGGGGGTGCTGGTGGGTGGGGGGGATCAGAGAAGAGGGGAGGTGGCGGGATGGGGGAAAATGGGGGAACCCTAAGGCTCCGTTCAGTTGTCAGGAATGTTGTGCAGGAAAGTTAGTCATGGGAAAAGTGAATTGAAGTGAAGTAAAAGAAAAGAAAATCTATTTTCCTTCGAGTGTTCATTTGACAAAGGAATTATATA
>JAXBDA010009329.1:0-12780 GCA_036023075.1 Gaultheria prostrata
GCTCCAGTCGGCTAAGGTCTCCGTTCGTCTTCTTCTTCTCCTCTTCCTCACCACTCCATTTGCCTCCTTCCTTTCCACTTCCTCTTCCTCTCCGTCTCTTGTCTCCCTTTTCAAATCCTAACTTAAATCTAACCCATTGCCACTGACCCACCACGAAATCGCCATTGCCAACAAAGAATCGACCTCACCACCATGAAATCGCTGTTTGGGAAGCAAAAGCAACGCAAGAAATAAGACCCAGATTTCATTTTTTCGTTTTTGGTCACTCACCATTCGGATTCCCAGTATTGAATTTGATCATTATTTTCGGATATGAATGTTTGAAATATGTACCTTAATTCGGATTTTAAAACATGAATTATATGTTTGAAACTAATAGATTTAAATTCCCACTGTATGCTTCATTTTTTTTAATCCGAAGTTGTTTTAAATATTCAGAAGTTAAAATGTGAAATAAAACAATTACTTCAAGTTTCAAAATCCGAATATAGGCAAACGTGGGATGTGTAAAAATTAAATCAATTATTTATGTCTGAAACGTAGTAAATAGTTCAGCTTTTAAAATTTGAATTCGTAACATCCACCATTCTTTAGTTTGAGGGTGGGTTAGTTGTTTGATCAACTCTGCATTCTTTAGTTCATGGTTGGTGATGACTACCTCTTGGACCTTTGTTGCTCCAATTTATTGATCTTACTTGTCATGGTTGGTGATGACTACATTTTACACATTAAGATTTCGAGAAAGGCCTCTTTTTGGTTTTCGCTTTAAGCCTTCAAAAAATCAGGGCCGGCTTTGGTACCATATGATTATAAAAAGTGAGAAAGAATTACCATGCCAATTAAGGTACATATTTGGATTCTTCACATCCCACGTTGGCCCATAGACAGTAATTATTTTAGTTCACATTTTAATTTCTGAATATTCAAAGCAACTTCGGATTCAAAGAAATGAAGCATACATCAGGAATTCAAATCCATCAGTTTTAAACATATAATTCATGTTTTAATATCTGAACTAAGGTACACATTTCAAACATTCATATCCGAAAATACTGTTCAAATTCAATACTGGGAATCCGAATGACGGACGACTAAAAATGAAAAATTGAAATCTGGGTCTTCTTTCTTGCGTTGCTTTTGCCTCCCAAACAACCATTTTCTTCCCATCAGCTTCATTGTCAACCTCCATGCCGCTTAAAATTGAAAATTCGAGCCCCATTGGTGTTTCGAAATATGAGAGTAGAGGGTCAATGGAAGGGAAGAACATTCCATTGATTACTCCATTGGGTTCTCCATTGAGGGAGAGGAGAGGAATGGGAAGGAGAGTGAAAGTTTTTTAGCGTTTGAGATGGGAGGTGTAGAAGAAGAGAAGAAGAGAAGATGGAGAAGATGATAATGGTAGCTGGAGGGACTTTAACGTTGGCTGGAGAGTGTTCAACGTTTTTTTTTCCCCTGATGGTGATAATGGTGGCTGCTGGAGGGAGTTTTTTAGGGTTTTGGTTGTATATAGTGTGCGGTTGTTTGGGCTAAATACATCCCACTTAAATTAGGGACAAAATAGTCTTCATACCCAAGGGTATTTTTGTCCTAAGCTGGTTAAATTTTAATGGGTTGAATTTAGCCAAAAGGTGGTTGTTAATAGAATTACCCATTAAAGTTTGGAAAATTCTATTGGCAACCCACTTTGTTGCTATTTTGCACCCACTTTTTTTTACCACTTCAAATTCTAAAAGAAACACACATTTTGACACTCCACCGTTGCACCACTGGTAGGTCGTTTTTCACACTAAAAATAATTAATTAAAATGAAACAATTACTACTACTCTTTCGAATGGTGGTAAGTATTCCGAGTATCGTCCTTAGGGATTATAAGGCTAAGTTGCAGTTATTTCAATCAATTTCTAAATTAATCCTAGAAAAAGTGATTGGAGTTTGAGTTCTAAAATTATCTAAATAATTAAAAGCAAGAAAGATTGTGAATTAAATAATATGGAAAAGGTCTTAGGGTTTCGAATCCACCCTAACTTTGCAATCACGTAATTATATTAATTTAGGAAAATCAATTACCGAAACGACAATACTCGCTAAAAGCTACAAGCCCTAGCAATATTGACAAGAAAATAGCATGTGATTGAAAACCGGGCATAACCTATCTTCGGTTGGCACAAATCGTCTTCGATTCTATAACTAATTAATCTAGGCACGACTCATCTTCCTTAGGCATAGACTATCCTAATTTACATATCCATGCGCCAAGAAAATTGTTGCATAACTATTTGCAATCACAGAAAACAAATACATAAACAGTAGATAGCAAAAATAAGATCGAATCATAAAAATAAGTCTCAAAGTTATACAACCGTCGTTTTATAATCAAAATTCAAAATTAATATAAAAACATAGTTACTTGGTTAGGGTTTCATCTACACCCTAAGAGGGATGTTTAGCCAGCCATTGGGGGGAAAAGCACGGAAGTTTCGGTTGAACGCGACATGGGACGAACAGTGACTTTGCCCCCGCTGAACCTGCTGTCTGTAGTCTCCCCCTTTGCTCTCTGTTAAGCGTGATATGTATGTGGTATGCGTCGTATCTCCCCTCAGCCCGCCTGCTGCCTTCCCTTTTATAATAGCATGAGCTGCCCCACATTCTTTTGTTTTCCAAGTTTCTGTCTCAGCCAAAGCCCTAGCCTCACCTTTGCTTCTAATGAGGGCAGCCATTAATTGAACTAGGAAGCCCAATTGTTGACCCATGACCATCATACATGTGTCATTAAACCCAACTTGTTGGCTTGCCATTACCACGTGGAGAGTCTAAGATCCCATCACATACAAAAATGATTGGACGCTTCTCGGTGTTGTTTTTCATTATAAGCTTGGTCCACAAATTTATTTGATCACGTGCTCTGATTCGAAAACAATTAAAATCCAACTTTTGTGCTTATTATATCGAAGCCTCCAAGTATCTACAAAAACACGCAAACGAGGTATTATACTCCAAGTAATAATATAAATGGGCTTAGCAAAGGTAAATTAGGGGCGCTTATGTGAATATTTTGCGCGCCTATCAACCACCTCCCGCCGCTCCTCACCTCCATAGCCACCGCCACCACTCACCTCAATAACCACCACTAGCCTCCATAGCCATCACCACCTCCCACCACCACTGGAAAATACCCCTTTCCTAAAAACAAAAAAACCAAAATCAAAAATAAAAAAAACAAAAACAAATCTAACCTAATCTCCCTCCCCTCTCTATCTCTATCTCTATCTCTATCCTTGTCTCCATCATCCCCACCTTAGACCAGTTATGTCACGCCCTGATTTTCATAAACATTTATACAAAATAATCCACGTGGAAATCAACAACTTCCACGGTCAGAGTTAGATACAACTCCAATTTCAATTACATGATGGTCAAATGTCTACCATATTACCCAAATGATGATACATAGGTCTCAATGTGTTTACATATTAAAAATCAAGATTTAAGCCCAAAGGCATTTACAAGATCTTCAAATATAAAAAAAATTATAGGTTAACAAAGGAAATAATGATGCAACTCCTCCTTGAGTCCTTAAGTCATGCACGCACTTCACACACGTCCATATCAAGCTCCTCCATGATCTATACCTGAAATTTATAAGGGTGAGCTCACTAGCCCAGTAGGAAAAATATCTATCGATTCTAAATGGAAATGAGATGCTCATGACGTGTAAGCGAAGAGACTAACCCAATACAATAAGACAAGAGGTTTCTAGATAATCACTAAGAATAACATAAAACCCAGGGATCGCCAATTTGGATTAATAAGGAAGGAAATCATTTAACTAGATTAATACAATCATGAGAAAGGCTATAACGTCACAAAGATTGATAATCACCAGTATGGACCAAATACCGCCTCATTGTAACCGATTCATATCCGACACGTCACATGTGTCCTAAAACATTTATACCATGCTTCTTATCCATTTATTTCTTTCATTATCCTCCGGGCATACCATGAAGGCCCCGTGTCACTCCGGGCATACCCTTTTAGGCCCCGTGCCATCCGGACATACCCTTTCGGGCTCCGTGCCCACCGGACATACCCTTTCGGGCCCCGTGCCATTTAATTAACTCATACATCTCATTTAGGTATCCATGTATCGCCTCAACTCAATTCAACGCTCAAAAGCCCTAATTTGTTCGGTTATCGTCACAATAGTGTCATTGGAAGTAAAACATATATCAAGAACCCCGAGGGAACTTAAGGTAACATCGGAAACGCTAAATTATACTCATGACACGTATCTCAAGGTGTTTCAAGTCACTTAGAATGGTTATAATACATACGTCGCACAAAACGGGCCCAAAGGGATCAAAAGGAGCAAAACTGCACGAAGGGGGTTTGGATCGATCCAAACTTAACTTTGGATAGATCCAGAATCAACTGGAATGCCACTAAAATAGTTTGGATCGATCCAAACTTAACTTTGGATCGATCCAAAGTGGTCCTGGGCAGTTTTGACGGGTTTGAGCAGTCCAAGTATTGTTGCCATAACTTTTCACACCGAACTCCGCTTTGGACGAGTTATATATCAAAACGTAGGTAATTTGAAGAGCTACAACATTGTAGTTTTATATCCTTCCAAATTTTGCACAGGCATTACCCGAAAAGAGTGAATAGTAACCTGTTCAACAGATTTTCACCCAAAGGTGGGGGATTTCAACCCAACTCAAATCAATAAACAAATTAACTAAGGAATCACTACAAGGAAAGCTTGTAACAAGGATATATCACATTAAAAATGACTAGCTTTACCATCACAGAGGGATAAAACAAGAACAAAGGGGATTTGACCAAGAACAAGGCATGTACACATACAAACATCATATTTACATGAAGAATTGAAGGAGGTTCCCCTACCTCTTGTGATTGAGCTTGAAACCCACTCCAAATGCAAACCCTAACCCTTTCTCATGATCCAAGAAAAGTTCTTCAAACCCCGGAGTGAAATAAGCATACCAACGCGTAAAGCTCGATATTTTGTGAAGGTTTTATGAAGGGGCTAGGTTTGGAGGGCAAGATTTGATGGAGAAATTGAGGGAAGAAGGAAGAAGAATGGAGGGGTAGAGAGAGAGAGAAACCGTCTGGATCAAGGGGGGGAAGATGGGTGTTATCTCTCTCCTCTCACACCACACACTCACATATAACTCAAAAATTTACACCACACCCCCTCCAATTGGTTTGTGTAATGCAATTAGGTCCAAATTAACACATAACACAATATACTCTAACACTTTAACATTTTAAACATTTCCTCATATTACCCCAATATTAACTACGAGAATAAATATATTTTACGGGTCGTTACACGTTACTACTGCCACCACGAATGACACACCAGCGCCAAGAACGACGTAGCACCTGTTTCGCCCTCACCTTCTCTCTCTGTCTCTCTTGCGTTTGTCCCTCCACGTTTGTCTCTCTTTGTGTCTGTCCATCTTCCCAACAACAACAACAACAACAACAACAACCAACACCACCACCAATGAAATCTGATTCTGAAATCCACCGCCATCAACACCACCACGACGAGTTGTACTAGTAGGATACTTGTACAAATGGATTCGAAGGGCAATCATCTAACTTGTCATATTGCATAATCTGAAAGACATGTAACTTGTTGGATTGTATAATGTGAAAGGAACAAATATGTTCGGATTCTAACATACGATGTGTTTATTTTTTCAATTTAGATTCCTGTTTGTTTTAGCAAAAAATCGCTACTAATAGCTTCTCAGATTGTATAATATGTCTGAACCAAATGTAACTTATCGAGTTCTAAGGTACGACAATTATATTAGTTTTCAGATTGTATAATCAGATAGGCATTTGTTACCAGTGCGCTATTGGTACAAAGGGTTCTCACAAGTTAGATGAGGTACTGCATTCGAGTTGTCCTGATAGGATACTGGTACAAATCCTTCAACTGATGTTGCTTCTATGGACGAGGGGTAGCAAGAGAACCAGACGAGGACAGAGAGAGAGAGAGAGAGAGAGGTGATTTTCAGAGAGTAGTGATGGTAATGAAGGTGGGTGGTGGTGGTTATGGAGGTGAGTGGTGGCGGCGGTTATGGAGGTGAGTGGCGGCGGTGGCTAGGAGGAAGGAGGTAGAAGAAGGATAATACAGTCATTATAGTTTAGGGTATTTTTGTCTTAAAAGTGGAAAAAAAAGAATGGGAGGAAAATAGCAAAAAAAAACTGGGTTGGCAAATAGAATTTTTGTTCCCTTAAATTTTCCTTTTCATTGTGGGACTATAATTCCCGATAACTGTGTCATTGATTGGCATTTTTTTTCTGGCAATTTTTTCCCTCAACTACCACTGTCAAGCAATTACCCCAAGAGAGCAAGTTATTTTCGCCGGAGCTGGAAACAAATATTTCCTCCAAATCAATCACAGCGGTCCTTGTGATTGTGTATTATTACACTGGACCGCTGTGATTGATTTGGTGGAAACATTTGTTTCCACCGGCGGTAAAAATAATGTTTTCTCTCGCCCGAAAGAGAAATAATGGTAGGTAGGTAGGATAGGAGTAGGATATGGTTGGTTGGATGTCTGTTCTCCATGTTGGCTAAGCTCACATTCACAGGGCGAATTACGCGCGCACACAGGGAGAGAGAGATGCCGATTGTAAGGGTGGAACCCCTTATTGAAAGATTAATTTCAAACCCAATTCTTTCTCATAATTATGAGCTTATGATCATGAGAAGGAGAATTTCAAGATTGAGAAGTAGTGGTGTTGGACGCCCAATGGTTTTGTTAGATAGCCGATTTCAATTAACGGTTCCTTCATCAAGAAATTCCTTGTCAGTTAAATGCGTCTCACAGAGGGAATCCACCAAACAGCAACCAGAAGAAGACGAAGAAAAGCAACAAGTACAACCAGAAGAAGAAGAATTCCAATTCGAGAGGCTGTTTTCGAACCTCAATAAAGCTACTCTGAAGAGGGAACCAGGTCACTGCCTTCTCTCTCTCTCCCTCACACACACCCACACACACTCTATCTCCATCTCGTAGGGTCGATAAATGAACTAAATTCTTCAAATTTCGAATGCTGATTCACTATTTAAAAGGTGATAATTAATTTTTACACCCTGTTTTTGTAATGGCCCTTCCAATTTAAAACCATCCTTGCATGATAGGTAATCATTTTTTAGTACCTCTTCATGCATTTATTAGTAATATTAGTGGATTAAGCTTAGACATTTTTTCACCGTCAAAGTTTTTAAGTGAAACACGACTCAAACAAACTACTACTACTCAGCTGGTTCAAGATATACAGTTTAAAATTTTTAAGCTACTCGAGATCGATTAGAGCTCGTTTGAACAATTATATGTTGTGCTGGTTTTCAAGAGTACTGTATGTTGGAACTTGAAATTAGAAATGGTGATTGCTTCAGCCACTGATGATGATTTTGTTATATGTTCCCAGGAAGCCTTACCAGTGCAATTTTACTCGTTTCTGGCACCACAGTACGCTCTCTCTCTCTCTCTCTCTCTCTCTCTCTCTCTCTCTCTCTCTCTCTCTCTCTCTTTTATAATATAAAAACATATATATTCATACATACTCACTTACACACTTTTTTTTTGGTAAATCATACATACATATATATTTATGTATATATGTTATATGCTGTCTTTATTGGGTTCTCTGAGTCACATTAGAACCCAGAAAACAAGGATGATGATTCTATATTGCAATTTTTCGTAAAGTTAGGGATTTCAAAAGGTATCGTACCTGACGTTTGGATGTACTTAAAAATTATAAATATAAATTTTAGAGCTTGTATACGTCCAGATGTAGCTCAAGCCTCAACCTTGTTTTCATTCTGCTTTTTGTGTAAGTGGAACTAACATTGTGATTTAATATACCAAACAGGTTGGTGCTGGGATCCTTGCAATTCCCGCAGTGACTCAAGAATCTGGATTTCTGGCCTCTGCAGTTACCTGTATTCTTTGTTGGGTATTTATGGTAACAACTAGTAACTTTACACTCTTCGAAGCATGAATACATATATGAAATATGTATACGATGTGATAGATACCAATACGACAATAGGAGAAAATCGTAAAATAAGGTATATGTAGGATTACGAATGCGTTAGATAGAAAATGTCTTTATAGTACTTTTGCACTGTTTTACATATAACCACAAAAATGATGAGAAACCATTATCCATTTGAAAATAGAAATAATTTAGGAACGTTATGCTGCCATTTTTAGAAAGTCCGCTGAATATTTATTTGACTCTCGAGTGCATCTTTTTAGCAGGGAAAAAAAAAAAAAAAGGTAAGAGCGCATGGAAAAAATGTAAACCATCATTTTGTTTCGTACAAAAAAGATGCACTCAAGAGTCAAGTTTTGTGCGCAAAAGTGTTATGTACAAGTTTAGTTGCTTAATTTTTGGAATCCAATTCTATGGAACAGTCATTTGATACAGTGAACATGTACAGATAATTAACAAACATGGCAGTAATAATGTTCATCCTACTATTATCTTCCCGACTAAAACGCTAGTGAAGTATTAGCAATCTAGACTTCTCTTTATTCCTAATAATGTTACCGTAATACTATGCAAGACGTGAAATATCTCACTTGTAAAGAAGTTCGGCTATGTGAACTAGTATCCAACAGGTATACTGCACTTCAAAACGGGGACGGAGCCAGGATTCTGACTCGGAGGTGGCACCCAAAATTAATATTCTCTTTCTCTTTGTCCCATATAGATAGTCTATTACAAAACGACGTGCAATTTTTGGATAAAAATTTCAAGTAGTTCTTCAATTTTGTGTCAAGAAATGTAAGAAATTATCACTCTTTATTTATTTATCTGAAAATTGGAGGTTTTTTGGTTGTGGACTATCTTTACGGGCGGAAGGAGTAATTTGTATACAAAAAGTTACAAGTGTTCTAAGATTAATTATTTCTATCATCCATCAACACACTTAATACCGAAAAGGTACTTTTTCATCAATTAACCACTCATCAATATGCTTACCAAAAATAATACACGCGTTTTGAAGAATAACACTGTTCTTGCAATACAAAAAAAAAAAAGGTTTTCTTTTGCAACAGGGGTTACCCTCTGTCCCTGCTTCAAAATTAAAGAAAGTTAATTTTTATATTGTGTCTCTCTCTCTCTCTCTCTCTCTCTCTCTCTCCATATTTATACACATGAATATATGTATAGTCATGATGTTTGTACATGTTACTAAATTAGGCGCAAATGCTGCAAATTATGCAGGTTGTGACAGGGCTGCTCGTTGCTGAAGTAAATGTGAACACAATGTGTGAACTGGGTTCTGGTGGTGTGTCTTTGGTAATTTCTTTGACAATCCCTACATTATGAACTTACAATTTGGATTTGCAGTATATGTTCACTTATTCAATGAGTAAACAGGTATGTTCAATGTACTCATCTTGGTTTAAAGGAATGGAACCAAGAGAACAAGTGCCCTTGTATTTGTTATCTTCATTTCCTGTTGGTTATCTTCTAAATCTCCCATAGAAGTTATTTTCTTTCCTAAAATGGGTTAAAAAGCCTCTGATCATCTTTCAAATAAGTGGAAACAATGTCTAAAAAAAGGGTAAATGGTATCTTTATGGCTTCAATGGATCATCAAACAAAGATTTCAAGTCTGGTTTACACACAACAGAGAGCCTCTACCCCTTTTTTCATCTAGATCGGAGGCTAAGGAAAGGCAAATATTTTCAGGTATCAATGGCCAGGAGAACTCTTGGAACAGCTGGAGTTCAAATTGCTTGGTAGGCAGATTTGTCATCCTTCGTACTGCTAATAGGTTTTTCTTCTTAGGCTCTTAGCATTGGGACTGATTTTTATTAAAACGAAATACTAATAGAGAGGGAAGTTGTTCAGTATAGGCTGGATTGCTAAGCGGCCAATTCTCACCTTCGAAGCATAAAAAATGTATCCCTAGTTGGTGGAAATAAGTAAATTGGAAGGTATTTTGATATGAAGAAATATCTTAGTACAACTTTATCTCGGATTACAAGATAATCCCGTATCAAGGGATACAAAATCGTAGGCATTGTGAGAAAACTGCTGATGTACTGCAGCATAATTAGATTCACCTAATGTCCATGGGAAGAAACTTTTGCTGAAACAGCATTGCAAAGGGTCTGTACAGAGGCAAATGGCTTTTACTTGAACATGGGGTAGATAGGCCTTTAGCATCTTTAAAGTAAGTAATGGTTGTAAGGTTGCTCTAAGATTTCAGATGCAACTGAATCTTAATCCCTCAAAAAAGCTTGAAAGTTTTGTCGTATGGTATCATAAAGAAGTAATAATGATACCTGTAGTAGACCAAGATCTCTATAGCCTCTAATGTTTGTGAAAAATGTGTTACCCGTAGCAGTTATATATTGGTTATTGGTAAGTTGGGTGTTACACCTGATTGTGCAACAGGCTACGGAACTCAAATGTTTGAATTTTTTTTTCTTACACAAAAATAATGGAGTTAACTGGCTGGCTTGCTAAAGCGCTTTTCTTTGCTTAGCATGCTTTACGAATTAACCTTAATAAGTAGGTGCTTTATTTTTAATAAACACTTTTTTTTTTCGGTAAAGTAATTCTTTATAGAAAGAAAACCACCAAAAAACAAGGCCAAGGGTTTATCCTTGAGAGCCAAACCCGAAGTTACACCATATCAAATAATAAAGCAATGAAAAATAAGGACCTATACACAAAACTACTACCTACTAGGCAAGGGCAAATTCCAGACTTCACAAAGCCTAGCATACTCAACATTCCCATACAACTTCTTCCATCCCATGAGTCCAGCTCGACTATCCTCTTCAATAGTCGAGATAACAGCCCCAACAGAACCACATTTGTGCTGAAAAACCCTACCATTCCTCTCCCTCCACAAATGTTTGACAACAGCTGAAAATACAAGCTGGAGAACTATGCTAGTATTTGACTTACTCCTAGCGCGACAAATCATCCAGTCTAGAATAAGATTCCACTGTATAGGAGCATTCATATACCCACATTTCTGCAGAAAATGCAGCAGCACTGAGCAAGAGAAATGGCATGTAAAGAAAAGATGTTCATGGGATTCAACCCCCCCAGAGCATAAGACGCAACCATCATCTTGAATTACACCCCATCTAGCCAATCTGTCTTTAGTGGATAGTCTACCATGGCAAACCAACCAGAGGATAAAAGACCATCGGGGAATATGGTGAGGGAACCAGACAACATGATACCATGGAACAATGGGTTTTTTAGCTCGAATAGCCTCCCTAGCTGTTCTAGTCGTATATCTACCAGTATGAGAAGGAACCCATAATACCCGATCCTCCTCAGCAATCCTGGGAACCAACTCTGGAGGAGTTAGGTTGATGATCTCCTGAGTAACGGAGTTTCGTAGGCGAGGCCAATTCCAACTTCCGCTAGCAATGATGGAGGAGACTCGAGCATTGAGAGATCTCCCCATATTATAAACAACCCTCTATCCAAAATGCTGAAACAAAGGCCCAATTGGATGCCAAGGATCTAACCAAAGAAAGGTACTTTGGCCATTCCCAATAACATACCTAACCAAAGGTTGAAAAAGAGGTCTAAGTTGCAAAATCTTCCGTAAAGTTCAAGACACATCTTGAGGAATAGGCATTTTCCATAAGCATTGAGTTTTTATGATATACATATGAACCAATTTAACCCAAAGGATATCTTCTTTATTACAAAGGGCCCAAAGATGCCTCATCATTGCCGCTTTATTCCAATCCTTAAGAAGCCTGAAATTTAAGCCACCCTCTTCTCTTGGAGTACAAACTGTCTTCCAGTCGATCTTGGCACCATGGGAACTCAATCCATAACCCTTCCATAAAAAACCCCTAATCTCACTTTCAATATCCTTCAAACTCTTTTGAGGTAGAATGAACATGGAACTCCAATAGATTTGAATCCCGAAAAGAACAGAAGCCACCAATTGGGATCTCCCCCATATGAAAGGAATTTGTTAGACCAGGACTGAATCCTGGCCAAAATCTTCTCTTTCAGCTCAATGCAATCAGCACACTTTAACCCAAAAGTTATCAAAGGTACTCCTAAGTACTTGACTGGAAGTGTGCCCTCAGGAATAGCTAGAATCTGAGTTAATTGAGCCTTTAATTCAGAAGGGACTCCAGCATAAAAAACAGTACTTTTGCTCAAGTTAGGTTGCAACCCCGAATAGCCATAGAACTTTTTCAAGGTTTTATCAACGAGGGAGAATGATTGGGAAGAGGCTCCACACAGTATAAACATATCATCAACAAAAATAAGATGAGGGAGTTTTGTCGAAAGATTCGAACGATATGATTTAATCTTCTCACAATGAGGAAATATATAGACTGAGTACAAGATAAAATAAGAAAAGAACTTGCCTAACTTGCCTAATTGATTCTACCTAACTTGCCTAAGTTACCTAACTTGCCTAACTTTGACTAACTTGCCTAATTACAATACATATACTACCATTATTTCCAACACTCCCCCTCAAGCTGGAGCATATACATCGTATACTCCAACCTTGCGACAGATCGAGTCAATGGAAGTCTTGGGAAGAGCCTTCGTGAAAATATCAGCAAGTTGAGAGCCGGAAGGAACAAAAGGTGTGCTAATCTCTTTGGATTCCACTTTTGACCGGATGAAGTGACAATCAACTTCAATGTGTTTGGTCCTTTCATGGAATACTGGATTATTAGCAATGTGGATAGCAGCCTGAT
>JAXBDA010009330.1:0-12780 GCA_036023075.1 Gaultheria prostrata
TATATATATATATACATATGATTTAGCTTTTGCTTTACATTAGAATATGTATAAATCTTATTTTGTTTGACAATTGCTATATGCCTATGTGTTTATTTTAGTCTTGGAAAGAAATTAAAAAATTACATTATAATGTAAAATAATTAATCTTTAACTATATCAAATCAAAATTATTTAATTTTGAGAAATTTCCATACGAATATGTAATCATAGGAGTATAAAATGCATATTGTAAAGCAATTGAAATGGGCGAAAGTTTCTGGATGCATTTTGATTGTTTTTTTAATTCTATTCAATAAGATATTGAATAGGGGCTTTTTCGTCCAGTACTAAGAAATTTAGTTTTTGTAAAGGCTGTAATTTATGACTGCACTTTTATTATTACATTCTCAATGATAATGGAGCTAAATAGAGGAGTTAATGCACAGTTAATTGTATCATATGCCCTTGGGGCATATGTTACAAAGACCCTTTTAAAATATATCATATGCTAATGTAAAATTATTAGAAATTAACATCGATTAATTCATAAAACGAAATACATTCTTATACTAATTATACTCAAATAATATTTTATACTACTTGTTTATTAAAAAGTGAGTGGGGCATGGGTCATCCTGGCCCCACAATAGCTCCGCCCTTGACTGGTAACATTATCTTATCTACTACCCAACATTTTAAAAAACCGTGATTGCTCGTCTAGACAATCCTGGAGTATATGCGAAACAAGTGCAGTGACTGACAATGGATCCTCTGATGATCAAGTTCGAGTCTGGAAATATACGTGAATCCTCTATATTGAGTTAGAACAGAGGGCATACCTTGGTGTAGATTGATCTTTCCTATTTCTGGTGTTCTAGAAGGATCGGATCAAGGAATGGCGATCACTTAACTGGCTTGAGCTTCTTTACTTCATTCTTGCTAATCTGCTATGGTGCCTTGTCGAGCCAAAGAAAGATTCCCCATAGGTTAAGCCTTAAAGAGCTCCTCCACAAATGTCATGGGCTGATCAACCCGCTAGTTTTGCGTGTGCCGAGTATTTCTAAGCTCAGCGGTCCTAGTTCTACGCAGCACTCGGCAATAGCGACCGGTTTACTCATCAAAACTAATTGAGATGTGTAAAGTGAAAGAAGTTAAAAATTTATGCACAAAGATGTTTTGGTTTTATGGTTAATAATGAGTCTACTACTCATGTCCTTAGGCGCTGCACCTTTGCTTCTTCCGTTTGAACCAATATTGACACCCCTCGAATTTCAAAGTTCCAAACCAAAACGATAGTGTCTCAACTTAAAAAGTGTTGGTGCAAGAAACAGGCTAATCTGGCAACTCATACTATTGAAAGGACAAAAAATCTTGTTATTAGAATTGTCTACAAACCTTAAATTGAAAGACAAAAAATCTTGGTATTTGAATTGAGTGGGTGGGGGGGATTTTCCTTCAAGAAAGAGGGCAGGGAGGGATCAGAATGGTTAAAGAAGAGAGTGCCCATGGTTTGTCGTAACCAGGCTTTGGGCTGTGACACCCTTCTCGCATTGACCACTCATCACTTCCCCTTAGACTGCCTGAAGGATCATGCTGTCTCATTCCTTTTCTCTCTTTACTTATACTCACCCAATCCTTTAGTTTTTTTCCTTGTCTCTCGATGTGGGATTCACTGAGGTTATTCACAAATCCTTTCCAATGACAAATGGTTTTGCTATAACGGATGCCAGCTTTAATTCAAAATCAATCATCTTCTAATCACTCGAATTGATATTAACTTTTCGTGAGGTGAATCTCAACTCACAATAAATAAAAAAAATTAAAAAAAAACTAACACCACATCTAGTATGGTTTAGTTCATTACTCTTCCTTCTATGAGAGAGATCTTGAGTTCGAGACTTCGAGTCCTCACTCTTCATAGATACTATTTGCTCCTGCTCTCAATCCTCATATTACGCTCCTATTTTCAATCACGAATTTTAGTACTCTGTCCGTCCCCAAATCTTTTTTTTTTTTTTGGCTGATTTTTGTCTTTATTCAAAAAAATTAAGTTTGGGTCATAAATTTTTTACTTTTCTGATTTCTTTCGTTGAAAAAAACCAATAATCCACAAAAGTTTGACACGAAACTAACAAATTCGAGGAAGTTTTGAATAATGACAAAAAAAAAAAAAAAAACTAGGTGGCTTTGACAGGCAGAGGGGCCATCATATATTTCACTCCTAAGATTAAACTTTTTTATTTCAAATAGTATATAAATTCCACTACAATGGCAGAATGAGATGTCTAATGCTAAATAATTTGAAACTCTTAAATGTATAATTGTCAAATTCAGAAGTTGCTAAATGATGGGCTATATGCATTACACATTATCAATTATTTACAGTCTTGAAAAAAGTCTTGTTTCTTGTCTCTGCCAATAGAACCCCCCAAAGCAATACAAATTTGAAGGTTTAGGGATAAAGTTTGAAAAAAAAAAATTCTAATTGGATTAATAAGATTGCAAAATATTGACATTTTAATTATTGTGTTTTGAATTGCTCTTAGACTTGATCCGTTGAGATAAATCAGGCAATGGGAAAGTTTTGATAATTTTGGTATTACTAACTTTCTTAGTAAATATGTTGGCCTTTTTTTTTTTTTTCCAACTCAAACTTTCTTTTATTTTGGCATTGCTTATTAGGAATTTGTTTGGTTGAAGTGTGTTTAAAAGGTGCCGCCAGGAACCACCTCTGGGGGTCTCCGGTTTCGTGCCTAACGGCTAGGCTTTGTCCTCCTGTCCGCCGACGACCCGGGTTCTAGCAAATCTGCTATTTGGCGGGGTTCTGTTAACGGGTTTGTTTGGATCTGTCTGGCGATGGAGGTGGCATGCGGTGGGGGTGGCGATGGTTTGTGGTGTGCGGCGGCTTCTGTTTTTTTGTTTTCTTTTGTGTTTTTTGTAGGTGGGTGGTTGGAGGTTTGGCTGAAGTTCGGTGGTGGTGGCTCTCGTTGGCTCTGCCATTGCCGTTCCGGCCATGTTCCTGCCTCGGGCCAGTCTTACCCGAGTTTGATTGATTTCCACAGGTTTCCTGCTGTCTTTGGTGTGGATCTTCGCCACCCAGGGGCGTCTGTTGCCTGGATACGTGCTCACGTTGCCGATCCATGTATTTCTCGGTGTGGAACGGGTAGTGGCTCCGGCAGAGGCATGGCTCTGCTCATGTATTGGCTCCTTTTTGGAGTAATTCCATTACGCTTTGGAGTTCGACGGAGTCGTCTCAACTTTGGACTGGTGTTTGTTTATGTACTTCTGTTGGATTTCAGACGCCGTTGTGTGGTTTGCTCTTGTATTGGCTTATCTATAGATCCCGTATGGCGGTTTTTAATGAACTGGTTTGGTCTTCTGTTGAAAAAAAAAAAGTGTGTTTAAAAGGTCCCCTACTATCGTTAATTTCTAGCTACCCCGCTGCATGTAATTAATCCACCTTACTGTAGTTCCCATTTTGTAATATTCCATTCATCTAAAAAATTTAGTCAATTATGAAAAGTTGTGTGATTAAAAAATAATGGCGTTCGTGCATATTTTTTTTAAATTTTCTTTTCAATGATTTAAAATTTTCAAATTCGTTCCTTAAATAGGTGCTAAACATTCAAAAACTATGCCAAAATTAGTTCAGTTTTTGACAATCTAAACTATCCCTCAAACTCCCAAATTAAATGCACAAAACACCCAGTAAATCTTCTTTTGAGTCTTCTTTCAAGTCTATTCCAAGTTATAATTAGAAGCAAGGTTTTTCAATTTACAATAAGTTAGCTAATTAAATAGCTATTTCAATACACTCATAAATCAATATCATAAACAATCAACAAATTCTTCAACTACTGTCACACACTGCAAACCTATGTATGTCTACTTGGTGTTCTGCAATCAAGACCCATCCAACAACCATCACTCCCCCCAACGTTATGAAGATCATATCCAACCTTTCTTACCCAGAAGCAACACTGCAATGACAAGATAAAAAAACATCCCACAATAATTTTTTTCCTGCTTGTGTTTTGGAAGATAAATACTACGTATATGTGCGTATATAACTTTTGAAGAAAATATCAGTCAAATATTGTAAGTTTCGGTTTTATTTACGCTTTTTTCCCGGACGAAGCCTTCTCCTTTTCCATTTTTTCGAACAGGCTTCCATCATAGACGGCTCGTATTGTATCTTTCTGCAGTAACCCCTTCTCATCCTTGCAAAGAAAATACAAGATCTTCCACTCTGTAAAGCTTGCAAGCCTAAAAACCACAAGTTGTCAAAAAAGTTTAATTATCTATAAGAAACATTCAAACGGAATTAGCATATGATGATTATTATGTGAAAAAAAGAGCCAACCATCCTGCGAAGTCCTTTGGGACCCTGTTTGCCTTTAGCATTGTCTGTAGTTCATCGGATGTTAAGGCGTTTGCATTTGTACGCGCATGCTTGCTGAAAATCTCCTCGAACTTTGAAGGAACAAACCTAAAACAAGTCGGGAAACCAAACGGAAATCAACATCAGAATTCAGAGCACCACTTGAATTAATATATACTTACATACTCCACCAGCAAAATTATCTCCCCATCAAAATTAGCAAACAGATGTGTACGTACCTTCCTTCTGAGTCATAGACACCAGAGTCACTCCCATGCTTGGCTTTCTGGATGTTGTTGACCTCAATTGGAAAGGATAGAGAAATGGATTTACCCTGCAGAGTACCCCCCATACAAAAACCATAAGGAATATGTTGATTAACTGGGACACTTTCCTTTAATATTCTGCTCTATTTATAAATCATGCGTATTATGGTATACTTGCATAAATAGATAGATATATATATATAGGGGGCGGTTCAATGGACACAACAAATAACACAACATTTGACACAGCGATGCACACCACAAGTATTGTGGTCTATTTTTCACCTACTGCCAATAATGTATTGTGGTCTATATTTATAATCCCATGTTTCCCAAATTTTTAGATCGAACGATACCCTGGCTTCCCATCAAAAAAAAAGAAAAAAAAAAAAGCAGCTTATTCTTTGGACTTAAAATAATGTTATCAATGCTGCGCTTTCATGATCTCTTGGGGCAAGTGGAGGTTATGTCCGGTCGTTATCTCCAGGGCCTCGGAAGGTGCGCGCAAACGTATTCTCAAAACTACATTAGTTTTAATTTTGTTACTAAGATTTCTAGCAACCAAAAAGGACCCACCTCCCCAGGGAAGAGCGCACCAAGCTACATCAGGTGGTCTATCAGTTTTTGTTTATCAATCAAAGAAAGACAGCGCAATTGGTGGATGACACAGGCGCCACAATTGATGGATCCCGACAAGCAAGAACCACCAAGGAGAATTTTCTCCGGTCCATAAAGCTGGCTAATGGTGGGCCAAATCACAAACGTTAAACAACAATCACATAAAAGCACATTCACTTACAAATTGATCTCCGTCCAAAACTCTAGGGGTCCACAAATGGCTGAGATCGAATCATTGAAATAGTCATCGGATCCTTCTTTTGTTTTTTTTTTTTCTCATACGATTGAAATTGAAAATTTGATTTTTACTCTAATTTCATCTCAACCAACTACAATGGGTATCAAACTCGTTTCTGTATGATTTGGACCCGTGACCTCACAGTAATTAGTAGTGCTGCACAATTATTGTTATGGTTGGGAGTGGAGATGGTGCATCCCATACCACACTGAAGTTTTTATACCGACAAGAGTATACTTTGATTGGTAACAAAGTGTCTGCAAATCCGGACTTTTGGGGCTGGGATGCTGCGCTGCATGGTGCAGCGCACAAGTATACTGCTGGGTCCCCGGGTCCGTTATGGTCTTGCCAAAAAGTCAGTAAAAAAAGAACAAAGGAATCAAAGGGAGGAGTAACAAACACATGTCAGGTCATTTATTTAATACTTAATTCACCCTAAATGTACTTCTACTTAATATACTTAATGATTGAACAACCCAACCACCGACCCCAAGGAAAGAAAAACACAAAGGAAATAAATAAAAAAATTCCAATCTTTTTCCATGAGGCTTAATCGAGCAAGCAAACCCCCTACTTAACAACAAAGAAAGCACATATATAAATATTTATATATCTCCTACCTAATAACCGATTGCTGTGATTTTTTAATTTTATTCTCTTCATTTTATAACTGTATTTACTTCAAAAATCAAGACATGCAATACGCATACACATACAGAGGGGGAGAGAGAATTACAGGGCGAGTTTTGCGACTGAGACCGAGATTGATGAAAATGGCAGCAAAAGAAGACAAGAAAATTCCACAGCCAATTGCACGAAAACCTGATCAGCAACAAACAAGCAGATTAATTTTTTTAAAAAAAAAAAACTGTTTGGATTAATGTGTTAAAATAGAAAGGAAGGTTGAACAAAATGGTAGTCCGTGAACAAGATGAGAGGAGAGAAACAGAAAAGAACCTTGGAAAGTTTCCGAAGGATAAATAATCCCGTCTTTATTCCGATCGAAGAAAGCAACGTGTTTTTTCAGAACGTTCTGATCGGTACCATGATCCACTCCTGCATTTGATAAACAAAAATGATGTCCAAACACTAATTTCACAACTAATTAATAATGATACTTTTTTCAGATTTGGAAAATTGGGTAACTGAACTGGGTTTGCGTATGCAGATGAACAAGAGATTGGGTTTGTTATTTTACCCGAAAAAGAAAGTTGGGTTCGTAAAGAATTTGCGTACCTAGGGTTTGAATGCCGTTTGATGGGGTTTTGGAATCCATCGATTGTGTATCTTCTTTGTGCGCAAAACAGAGACAGAGAGAGAAAGAGAGAGATGGGGAATGTGTTCTGTTATGTGTGGAGAATAATTTGTTAGAGGAATATGGGGAAGGCGTGTGTGTATAAATAGTGAGGGGAAAGTAGTGTGTAAGTATTTGGATAAAGAATAATGGAGAACAGAAACTTAACTGTACATGGGGCTGCTTTATTATGGTTCACACCTGAATGATGGCTGGTAATCACTTCTACGCATCACGTGTGCGGGACCGGGGACTCTGTCGGAATTTCAGCCATCCAAAAGTATTTTTAACTAACCAGATTAAAACAAAACTCTTCTTTGTATTTCATGTATGGAAGAAATTTATTTAAATTTGATTCGTCTAAAACACTATTCAATGGCTCAAATTGCACTGCACTAGACTATCACTATCACTGCTTCCCACGTGTGCTTAGTTTTAAAATGTTTGTTTTCTCATTATCAGTCATGTACTATCCCGCAGAATGTTGTATCTTCATGTACTACTAGAATAATTGATAAAGATCACAAGAAGAAAATTTGAAAGATTACGGTTGTGATGAAACCGTGATAAAGAAATGCAAGGTGAGTTTTTAATGTCACTTTGCTAATAAAACCGTAGTGATTAATAATAATTATCACAAGTTTAAAAGAACTGTGATTATAAGTGCTCTATTTAATCATATTTTTCTACAAGTGTGATAAAATGTGTTCATTTTTATCACGCTTTGTTACAAATGTGATAAAATATATTTATTTTCACCACGTTTTATTACAACCATGATAAAATGTATTTGTTTTCACTACGTTTTGTTACAACCATGATAAAATGTACTATTTATTTTAACCACGATGTGTTACAACCGTGATAAAAATGTGTTTCGCATATTTTAACCACACTTCGATTACAAGTGTGATAAAATGTGTTTATTTTCCTCACGCTTTGTTACAAACCGTGATAAAATTTATTTATTTTAATCACGCTTCGTTACAACAGTGATAAAAAAAATATTTTTTATCACACTTTTTCCGACCTTGATAAAATGTGTTTGCATGTTTTAATCATACTTCAATTACAAGTACTGTGAAGGGCTAGTAAATACTTTATTGTTTATTTTAGGTTTTTTAATTTTGTCGCCTTATGCATCACTTTTGGCGACGAAATAAATGTTTGCCGCCTTATCCAATGCCTTTGTCGACCAAAATATGAGCTTAGTCGGGAATGTTTAGAGCCAAAAGATTATCAAGCGCGAAATGATTGGCGCCAAGTAAAAATCTGACAGAAACATAATGACGACAAAAACTGTTAGTTGCCAAAAAGAAAACATGTCACTAACTAAATTGTTTTTTAGTGTATACCAAATTACTAGTTGTCGCCAAAGGTTAGTCTACGGCGACCAAATTTACGTCGTCGATTGTATAGTTTCTATAAATTAGAATAATATAATATATTATGATATATTATAATATAATGCAATATATATTTTATGTGAAATGTATTATATATTTGTTGTAATATAAAAGGGAATAAATGAAAAGATAATACATATTCATATTTTTTGAAAAATATGACGTAAAGACTTGGGTAGCCTAGTGGTTGAGTGTTAGGATAAGAATTGGGAGGTTGGGGGTTCAACTTATACCAAATGCATGTTGAGATAAGAATTGGAAGGTTGTGGAGATGATGCCACGTGGCACGTCACATTAAATACATAACATTTTTTTATGTCCAAATGGTGATGGTATAGTTAATTCGTCACATTAAATACATAACACTTTTTCATGCCCAAACCGTGATGGTATAATTAATTTAATCACGGTTTTATTTACAAGCCGTGATTGTATAGTTAATTTAATCACAATTTTATGGGCAAACCGTGATTGTACAATAATTTTAACCATTTTATCTGTCCAAACCGTGATCTTAAAATTAATTTTATCACAGTTTTATGTTCAAACCGTGGTAATATTGTTGATTTAACCATAATTGTATAATGGTTTTAATAACGTTTGTTCGTACAACTCGTGATTGTACCTCATTTATTAGCACGCATTATAGGTTTCAATATCAGTTTGGACATACTTTTAAAGAATGATTTAAAAACTGTGATCGAATCAACGTAACTTTTAATAACGGCTCCATCAACCACGGTTTTAAAACCGTGATTGAATTATAACAATCACGGATAAAGCCCCGTAATCTTTTATGTTTATTGTAGTAGTGATGTTGTGTGTATGTCACATTATTGGTTTACGTATGCAGTTATATATGCCGTTCTGATTGTACAACAAGTACTAATTAAACACTTTTTCTTTTCTAAAGGAATGAATCAATTTGTTTTGCATCTTCTTTCCCTTGTTCTCGATTTTACTTGGCCAAAAAAAAAAAAAAAATCAAATTTTTGCAATCTTTTTTCAGTTACTTGTAATTTTTTTTTTATCTGTATTCAACATGTTATCTAACTACCTACTATTATCCTAAACTACTTTTTCACAGATAAAAGGATAGAGATTTAATGTAACATAAATAATGCTTTACAAAAAGATGCAATTCGCATTGGTAATCAGCCTAGAACATGTTCCACCTCAATCGTTTGAACCGTGCTATAGATAATAACATAAAATCTTAAAATTATGGGTGGTTACAATTTCAAACAACATAAATATACAATTTTTAATAGACTCTAAATAATAAGATAAATTCCATTTTTGAATTTTACAATCTTTTTAAATGGGTGATCAATTGCGCCACAAATACACCATGCGTGTGTTATTTGTGCATATGTATCCATAGCTATTCGTTCACTGAAATATATATGTACGTGGTGATAAAAATCTCTATAATAAGGAAGCTCATTGTTTTTTAATCTCTTACTTTTTAACCCTCAGAATTCAGATATTGATTCAGACTCTATTCCACTAACTCAAAAAGTCAAAAAACTAGCTTATTACAGTTTTTGAGACGGATCATTCTCTCACAATATATTACATAAAAAGTAAAGCCAAAAATCCACCCTTAGCGGAACACCCCTCAGTGGTTTAGAGTCCTTTTAACGGATTCAACACTAACAGCTCACTTGGATTGCATGATTTCAAGAGAAAAGAAAGGGGAGTGAAATCTCTCCCTTGTTTGGATGATCAAAGTGGTGGGAGAGGGAGAGAATCAGTGAGAAATCAGAACCCCTTAAACCCCCCCTCCCTTTCCTTTTATCACCAAAAGTGGTGAGATTCCGTGAGAAACCGGTCACCGGGCGCACATGAGGTCCACCCCGTCGCTGGATTATCGTCGGACTTGCACCGTTGTCTTCGTCTCGTCGAGGCAAAGCCGGATCTGTGACCAGAATATTTTTTTGAGGTTGCCGAAAAGTCCCCGGAGAGTCGCCAGAGATGAGAGATGACCAGAATGGGAGGGAGTGAAAGTGATTTCTCAGGGCTGTTTGGATGGGAGGGTGAGAAGGTGAGAAACCACTCCCCTCTCTTTTCTTCTCTCACCATTAATGGAAAACCCTCCCCTTTCTTCTCCTTTCTCCTCTCACCATCCAAAGACAGTGTAAAGATTAATCTGTTCGTTCATGGAATTATATACGCACGTGCTTACCCAATAAAAATATACTAGCAGGAAACCCGTGCTATGCACGGAATGAGAGAAAAACTCTATATTTGGCTTATAACCACGGAGTCACATCTTAAATAGTTGCTTGCTCGGTCATAACTCTCCTTACGCTGTTTTTATGGACTTGTAGCTACAGAAGTTTTATTTTCTATATGGATATGGATATGTACGTAGGGATAAGGTGCATTACCATTTGAGAAACGTCCCATAATTTGAATGATGTAAGCTAAGTTTCTTTTGGAAATAAGTTTTTACTTTTTAGACTCAAATTTGTAAGATTAAAAATGGCCTACGACTGAAAGTTAAAGTGTTAAGCAAATAAATCTCAAACATTCCAATAACATTAATTTGTGAAAGCAACAAAATCAAATGGAATGCAAAAGATATATGTACAAAATGAAATAAAAATCCATTTGAGTACAACTAAAGGATGGTGACTACATTTACAATCCATGTTAAAGCTGAAATGCAAAAATCTGTCGAGATTCGAAGATAGATCAAGTTATACTTGTTCAGTATGTTTTGGAAGAGGCTAAAAATACTTAATATGTATTGTCCAATTGGGTAACAATTAAAAGCTGTCACAGATATGAAATTAACCAACAAAGGCTAAGTATACTTTTGGTCTACCAGTGAGCGACACGATGGATTATATGATATAAATATAAAACTACCACGGACATACATACTCCTTCCGTCCCTTCTTAATTATTTAGTATTCTATTTCATAAATGTGTGTTTGTAAAGTTAATTGGTATTTATAGATTCATAGTTATTCTCCTTCAGTAAAATTACTCTTCAAGGGTACTGCAATCTAAGAATCAAACTGTCTTCCTTAAAGATTCTTGGTATCAGGTAAAAGATATATAACACAAAGTAGAAATTTGCTCTTGAGGTGGAAGAAAGTCTCATTGAACTCAACTCACTTTATTGTTTGTAATTTATCAAAGGTGTTCCTCCAATTGGTAGGCCACCATGCACCACGCCTCCCTGCATTAGTGAAATACACAATAATCAGTAATGAAGATTCATAACTCAAAAAATAGATTTGTATCGTTGAAGGAGATCTCAATGAGATAGGATTGTGTGGGAATTTGAAAGTCATTTAATAAATATTAAAACTTAAAATTTTTATAGGCAGATAATGTCCCAAGAGATTTCGGATAAGTTAGGGATGTAGAATTTAAAAAAATATCAGCATTTTATTTAGAGGCCGTTGGAAATCTTGGAGAGTCCTTTTACAGATTAGTACTTCAAAGTTCAAATAGGAGAATAGATTAGGCTTTTGATTTTTTCAATTTTCACGATGGGTTAGGAATCCTAGGATTTCCCAAAATAAAAATTCTAATCTTTTAACTGAAGATTTTATTAGTCAATTATTTGGGTCAATCACTTGCTGCCACTTGTCGCAACCTTGTCCATCCTCACTAAGAGGGTGTTTGGGAGCCTACTTAATTTTCAGCTTTTCATTTTTAACTTTTTGGCTTTTTTATTTTTTGGATTGTGGCCAGTATGACTTTTGAATCTGGGATGAGTGTTTGGGAGAAATGTGTAGAATGCATTTTGGGAGAGAGAGATGAGAGAAATCCATAAGTAGAAGTTGAAAAGAGGTGTGAACCTCTTTTTGATTTCTTCTTTCTATCCCCAAAAATGGAGAAACAGTTTTGGGAAAACTCTTTCTCCCATTGGCTGTCAAACACCCATAAACTAAAAAAAAAAAAACCAAAAAAAAAAAAAAACTCTCAAACGAAGCTTAAAAGTCATTCTGCAATACTATATAACATTCGTATGTTTTATATATGTTTTACATTTGGTCGTCAGGGGGATTCCAATCGAGTCGTAATAGACTTCCAACCGTTGGATTGGGCCCCATAAGTGGAGTCCACGTGCAGTTTTCCAGGAGTATTTGAAAAGTCTCAAGTATAAAGAGAAGGGAGAGAGAGGATCGGATCTTTGTAGACCTGGAAAGTTGTTAAAGCAGTTCTCCTATGGGAGAAAAATTTGGGTGTGGACTAGGTAATGCCACTTTACGTGAGAAAATTTTGGGTGTCGGTTGGGTACCACATAAAGATACCCAGCACGTATCTTGGTCATGTAAAAGTATTTTAAACTGTCCGAATTTTAGAGAGAGAACTATGGGCTATCCAAAATGCTTTTCGACAGCTGGGGTGCGAACTCGGACACCACATTTGCAGTACCCTATTTGCACCCAAAATTTTCTCTGAGTACTAATCCCTTGGTGATGGTGTACAAATAGAAGTGTGAGTACCACTTCCGAGTTTTACATAAATAATCCAAGCTATTCATTAATTTTAAAAATAAATTTTTGAGTGGTATAGTGGAAAATCAATTTAACTGGATAATTATATGTACTACTCTAATTTCGTATTTT
>JAXBDA010009331.1:1924-12776 GCA_036023075.1 Gaultheria prostrata
ACGTACATTAACAAAGACTTGAATCTGAAAACCAAACCTAGCACTGAGAATGTGTGAGACACTGTGGGGAAGTGTGTGTATAAGAATTTTGAATTTGGGAGGGACACACAAATTGACTTGGTAGAATTGGACACTTTTGGTTTTATGTAGGAAACTGGAGAAAAGAATGAGAGGAATTTAGAGTTAAATGCCCCGAAGCTTGATAATTTGGCCTTAATCACACAAACCTTGAGAGTATGCCACAATGCTTGCAAGCCCATGACTTTGAGCAAATTTTTGAAAAGTCGCAATCTGGTATGCCGAAACTCGGTTTTCGAGAAGTTGTAGTGAATATCAAATGAACAGAAATTTGATATGCCTGACAAATCCATGAAATATGCTTGACACATCTTTCCCGAGTTTGAAAACGCATGACACGCCCTTTCTTGAAATGAATATCTCGAGAAGTTGTAGAAAAAGTTGCAAAATCTCGCCCGAACCTCCGTATCCGGGATTTTTGGCGTATCCGTCCATCGAGACGTCCTTGAAAATGCCAAGCAATCCTCCCACTAAGCCTTGGATACTTATTTGGAGTTGTATGTACAAGAAAAGTGGTCAAAAGTAGCACGGAATGGGTCCCGGAAGGCCAAAGTTGGAATTTTGGCTGAAAAATAGCCACTGACACCGTGCGGTGTTGAAACAGATGCCGCACGGTGCACTTATTGATGTCGTGCGGTGTTGCTGTTTGGTAGCCCCACTTCTGACACTGTTTGCTTGCAGACTGACTTGTGTTTTGACTTCCCCATGCATGTGTGCACGTCCAAGGGCTTTGGAATGCTGAATCAAAACTACTTTAGGAAAGTTTACAAATCTTGCATGATCCTTTGCGCTTCCCAATTCGGCATGCTTCCAGAGGCATGCATTTTTCAAGTTTTTTGAACTTCTCTTGCTAGAATGGCTATAAGTAGCCTTGCTTCCATGGCATATTCATCTTACAATCATCGTTCATACCTTCTTCTACATTCTCTCAATGGCCGTTAGTATCTCAGCTTTGGTCTGCCCTTGGCTTGACGAACTTGATGGCCTGGGCTGGTTGAACTTTCGCAACCATAGGTTGGCATCAATGCGTTACATTCGGGATGTAACTATACGTCCTGAATTGCTCCATGCCGCTGTCCATTTCTGGGATCCGAAAGTTCATGTGTTTCTCTTTGGTCTTCAAGAGTTATGCCCACAGTGGCGTACCTTGGAGGTTTCGACCTGGAGATGCCTGTCATTCCTCTTCAGGGAGTAAGTTATGCTGATGTGTTGTCCTCAAAACTAGGTTTGAGCAAAGTCTATGATCCAGGGAGACGTTCTAAACGTCTCGCGCTTGATCAACTAGTTTCATCCTGAAGGCTTTGCTTTGTGTCTCGTGATCCTTGCGGCATTCTTGTTTGTTTGCTCAAATCATCAGGCAAGTGTGGCATTGGTGGGAGTGGCCAGGCAGATTGAGGAGCGTAAAGATGTAGCTCCCATGGTTTTGGCTGAAACTTTGATGGGTTTGGATGGAGTCCATGCTGGGCGGACCAATGTTTTTGAAGGAAGTGTTTTGCTCCTACATGTAGGTTTCTCACTCAGCTCTCCTTTTTCTGGTTTTATCACTCATTCTCTTTTTACCTTAACGCTCAGGTTTAGGCTTTCTATGGTTCCTTACTTGTCTTTTCTCTCATGTAGATCTGGCTGTGTGACAAGGCTGCTCTTCTGGAGGCAGTGCTGCGAAACAGAATTCATGAGACACAAGGTTTTGTTCAGAGGGATTACCAGGAGTTTCAGAGGAGTGTTCCCGGTTGGGTTCAGGTGCTTTCCCAGCTGAAAGAAGACATAATTTCTTGGCGCTTGAACTGGCTGAGTCGTCCCACCATGGCAATGAGCAACATGGGGCGTCACAGAGTAGTGTTGGTGGGTCTGACTTGCTGGACCTTTTACATCCCTTACTGAATTCTCCGACAGCTTGGTGTTTGTCAAGCAATACCATCTGTATACCCTGAAGACTTTGTCGTGCCCAACTTCAATCCTGCAACAATCCAGGCTTATCATCGTACTTGGAGAGAGCGCATCACTGTTCCCAGAGATCAGTATTCTAGCATTGTGCTTCCGGGGCGTTACAAAAGATGGTTGGCACAAGAGATTGCAACAAGAGAGAATGGAGATCAAATTTGACTTTTGCTTTAGTCTTAATGTACCCGAAATAAATTGCTGACCCATGACATGTTTCATGTGGGTCGAGGCTTTGCCTTTTTTGAAAGATTCATGCTCAGCCATGTAATCGAAGAAATTAGTTTGAATAAAAGTGAATTATGAAAATTTTCCGCTTTGATTCTCATTGATTGTGATTGTAAGCGCGAATGACGGCTGTGAATCAACTCAAGAGATGTTTCAAAAGATTGCGACCGATCCTCGATGTGAGGATGCCTACGTATCCTTAAAAAGGAATCAGGTCATGACGTAGTTCATGCCTAAAATTGTTGGTTAGGGTTCGCTCTAATATTTTCACTCTCCTTTTGTGCTCAAACTTTTGCCTAGTACCGCCCTTTCGGGTTTTCGGTCTAGCAAGCGTTCAATTGATTTTGTCTTGAATTTTGCCTAAGCCGCCCAATGTGGGTTTTCGACCTAGCAGACTTGCTCTAATTTTTGCCTGTCATTGCCAGCCCTTGCGGTTTTAAGTCCAGCGAGCTTCTCTCAGGGGTAGTACTTTTTTTGGGTAGATCCATGTTGACCAATGTAGAGAATTCGTTGCCATCATGATCGATGAGCTGAGTTGCGCTTCCAGACAGAATTTTCTTGATGATGTATGGCCCTGCCCATTTTGGCCGAAATTTCCCACGCGGATCGAAAACTGGAGCCCGGATCTCCTTTAGAACCATGTCTCTTTCCTGCAGATTTCTGGACTTGACTTCCTTGTTGAAAGCGCGTGCGATCCGGCGCTGATACCCTTGAATGTGATATAAGGCTTTGAGCCTCCTCTCGTCGAACAACATGAGTTCTTCAAACTTTGTGCTTTGCCAATCAACTTCTTTGATGTCTGATTCTATCAAGACCTGTAGAGATGGTACTTCAAGCTTGATAGGGATAACGGCTTCCATACCGTAAACCAAAGAATAGGGTGTTGCCCCTGTCGGAGTACGGATTGATGTCCGGTATCCCCAAAGCGCTAACGGCAGTTGCTCGTGCCAATTCTTTGCAGACTGAATTGTTCTTTCCAGTATTGACTTGATAGTTTTGTTGGCAGCTTCCACAGCTCCGTTGGGTTGCGGCCGGTAGACGGTCGACTTGTGGACCTGAATCCCAAAATCTTCGAGAACTTCCACAACTCTACCCTTGAAATGAACACCATTGTCAGACACGAATGCGTGAGGCACGCCATACCGGTAGATGATGTTTTGCTTGATGAAATGAGCGACCTGAACCGCTGTAAGAGTTGTGTATGAGGCAGCCTCAACCCACTTGGTGAAATAGTCGATGACGACCAGAATAAACTTGTTCCCGTTTGAAGCAGCCGGGGTGATCTTGTCGATGACGTCGACGCCACAGGTTGAGAAAGGCCAGGGTGAAGTCATGGAATGCAGCTCTGACGGCGGTATGTGCATGAGATTGGCATGAATTTGACATTTGTGACATCTTCACACATATTCGATGCACTCGGTTTCCATTGTAGACCAGTAGTATCCTTGTCGCAAGACCTTCTTGGCAAGCATCGCCCCGTTCATGTGAGGGCCGCAGACTTCGTTATGGACTTCTTCCATGATTCTGGTTGCTTCTTCGTCATTTACACAGAGTTTATGCATTCCGCAGTGGGATCTTCGGTATAGCCTGCCCTCGCAGATAATGTAGTGAGATGCTAGCATTCGGAGAGCTGTCTGGTCTTTTCTGTCGGTCCCAGCCGGGTATTCGCCTTTTTCAACGAAGTTTCAGATGTCGTGGTACCAGGGGAGACCATTGTCAGGTTCATCAATCGCCATGACGTATTCGTAGCCATGACGTATTCATAAACGGGCTTGTCCCTTTGTTCGATCATGATCGGTCGGGGTTTGACTCCATTGGGTATCTCCACCATGGAGGCTAGTGTTGCCAAAGCATCAGCAAATCGGTTGTTTAATCAAGGCACATGCGTGAAAGTGACTACCTGGAATCGTGGAATCAGATCGTCAAGGTCCTTGTGGTAAGGTTTCAACTTGTCTTCCTTGACCTTCCAGTCACCGTTTGCTTGTGAGACTACAAGGTTAGAATCTCTGATCACTTCCAACCTTTTGACACGGATTTCGAGGGTAGCTTCCATCCCTACAATACAGGCTTCGTATTCAGACAGGTTGTTGGTGACCTCGAAGTTTAGTTTGAATGCAAGAGGAATGTGTGATCCTTCTGAAGAGATAAGCAGAACTCCGATCCCGAATCCTTTTTGGTTGGCAGCTCCGTCGAAATACAACAACCATACATCGTTGGCCGTTGTCATGACATTTTCGTCAGGGAATTCGAACTCCACATCTTCTGGACCTTCTACTGGATGATCGGCCAGAAATTCAGCGACAACCCTTCCTTTCACAGATTTCCGAGTCACGTATTTGATATCAAATTCCGCTAGTAAAAGCAACCAGCGTGCCAGCTTACCAGTGAGAGCCGACTTCTCAAACAGGTATTTGAGAGGATCCATTTGAGAAATCAGCCTTACTAAGTAGGCCAACATGTAGTGCCTTAGCTTCTTGGAAGCCCAAATTAAAGCCCAGCAAACTTTCTCCATGGGAGTGTACCGTTCTTCGCACCCTACCATCTTCTTGCTAATGTAGGAGACTGCTTTCTCACTTCCGCCTTCGCCTTCTTGTGCGAGCATGCATGGTAGGTCGTTTTTCACACCAAAAATATATTTATAAAATAGGGAATTAACTAATATCCTGAAGAATAGCAGTTAAGTCCGAGGTCGATCCGCGGAGACAATTTGGCTAAGTTACGTTAACTTCAATTAATTTCTAATTTAATTCAGAAAATAAATGGATTGATTGATTTTGTGATTAACTAAATTAAAACAAGCAATAATAAAATTGATTAAAATTAATGGAGAGAGGATCTAGGGTTTCGAATCCACCCCGACCACGTAACTAGGCTATGTATAGGTTAGATTTATTTTATTCGAATCGCAATTGTCAAGAAGATAATTGAGTTGTTAACAGGCATGGGCTATCCCATAGCACGGACCGTCTCGCTGGCACAAGCCGTCTCTTTCACGGGCTGTCCAGTGGCACGATCCGTCTTACGAGCATAACCCATCTCAGTTACCCAAACACAAGCAAAGAAAACGGTTGATTAACTCGGTATTTGAGATCGCGCACACAAATACACAATTGATTGAAAACATAAAAGTCATTCCATCTGATCATAATGAAAAGGGTTTTTAGTTAAACAACTGATTCGAATAAATGAATCTAAATCATATACATAAACAAAGTTATTTGAATCGGGGCTTCATCTTCCCCTAGATGAGGGGTTTAGCCGGGCATGATGATTGAAACCGTCGGTGTTGTGTTGAATTGAACAGAGCCATGAATTTCTGCGTCTTTGTTCGTGAGCAACTTCCGTGACTGAATGAACAAAACCCCCAATGCGTGTATAGCTTCTGCCTTTTTAATGATGTAAGTGGCGTCCTTTTCAAGCCAACCCTCCTGCCATATAGATGCATGGAATAATCCTTCTTGTAGAAGGACCAAGATTTCTTTCCTTGTTATGATACCATGGGCCCCACTCATCAATTGTATGCCGAGATTTTTGGGAGCAAAATCCCTAATCAAACTCTTGATTCCTTTTGCCAATATAAATGCCAAAGCATACTTTAAATCCAAAACTCTTCTTTTTATTTCCAATTACGTGCACCATCAGTTTCCCTTTTATGCCATGATAAGAATGGGATTATAGGAATTGCCGACTGCATTACTCTAACCACGAGCTCAGCTTTGACACAATGTAATATCGGGTTAATCAATCAACAAAGATGTGCGCTTTTGTTTCCATAGCATTCGGCTTTAACTCTATATACTCAATAATTTGGCACCAAGTCCTGAAACACAAGAAACAAGTATCACACTCCAAACAATAAAATAAATATACTTAACAAGTGTAAATTAGGGAGCGTAAATGGATACACTTATGCACTTATCAATGCATCCCATGGCTGATGGGGTAACAGATAAATACATGATGAGGGGTTGCCCCGGTGTTGGTGGCATCAGTACCGGGGGATTCTGAAGATAACTTTTGATGGCTTCAAAAGCTTTCTGGCACTTGTCATCCCATTTGAATGGCATACCCTTTTTGAGTAGTTGAAACATCGACTCGCAAATTGAGGTTAACTTGGCGATGAATCTGCTGATGAACTGAATTTTCCCGAGAAAGCTTCCCACTTCTTTTTATGTCCGGGGTGGTTCCATCTCGAGAATAGTCTTTATCTTGGAAGGATCTATCTCAATGCCTCGTGTGGTGATCATGAATCCCAACATTTTCCCTATCGTAACTCCGAATGTACATTTCTCAGGGTTGAAACGCAATCGGTACTTGCGAATTCTTTCAAAGAACTTTCTGAGTGCGGGTAAATGCCCTTATCTTTCCTTGGCCTTGACGATCATGTCATCGACGTAAACTTCTACTTCCTTATGAATCATGTCATGTAAGAATGTCGTGGCCGCCCTCTGATAGGTTGACCCGACGTTTTTCAGACCGAAGGGCCTGACCCTGTAATAATAAGTGCCCCACTCTGTGGTGAAAGTAGTCTTCTCACAGTCTTCGGGAGCCATGAGAATCTGGTTGTATCCGGAGAAACCATCCATGAAGGAAAGGAGTGCATGCCCAGCAGTATTGTCTACAAAGTACATCTATGTGGGGTAATGGGAAATCATCTTTAGGACTGACCTTGTTTAGATTCCTGAAGTCTACACAGACCCGAATTTTTCCGTTCTTCTTGGGAACAGGAACAATGTTTGCAACCCACTGAGGGTATTCTATCACCATTAAGAACCCGACGTCTATCTGCCTCTGAATTTCCTTCTTGATTTCTAGTACCCCATCTGGCCTCATTTTCCTCAGCTTCTGCTGGACAGGCTTTGCATCTGGGTAAAGCGGGATTCGATGCTCCACAATCCCGGGGTCGATACCAGGCATATCTGCGTGTGACCATGCAAAAACGTCCTCGAATTCTTTCAGGAGATCCGAGTGGGCTTTGAACTCTTCAGGGATAATCCGGAGCCAATTTGAACCATTCGCGGATCATTTTCGTTTTTCAAGTTTATAGAAATAATTTCTTCTTTTAGAGGCTGAGCATGCCTTTCGTCTTCCATTCTGATTAGAGATCGAAGTTCTTCTGGAATTTCTTCCTCGAATTCGATCCCCTCATCATCGGGGTCAACACAATTTATTTCGGACACAGCAAGATAAGCAAAGTCTATTTCATTGATAGCAAATGTGGGGGCCCCAGGGGCGTGATACATGAAAGTGGACTCGAATTGGAACGAACAATGATGACGCGGGGGAATGAAAGATACATGCTCCGGTTCAGACTCTGTCTCGGAGTTAGTGCTAAACTCACTGCTAGACTCAAATTCAGTGTTAATGTAAGTGATTCTAGGTACAAAAGTGCAATTTTTATAAACACCATTGGCATCCACAATGAGTGTAGTGACATCTCCAAGGGCATCCCCCGCCTTCTCCTACACCTATCAGGCTTTCTTCCCTGAATAACGATTGGAGATTCCCTGAGTCAAGAGTTTCGATTGAGTAACCTTGGAGTGCGCTAACCAGTTCTTCCATCTTCTCAGCTTCATCGTCACTGTCCCAGGTGTCGTTTGCAAAGATTTCGAAACCTGGCAACTTGGTCTTTGTTTCCATGTCCCAGAATGGCTCTGGTTACCCCTGGTAGATAGCTTCCGGAGCTTTCACAAACTGAATGGGCTCTTTCTTGGCACTTGCTTATACCTTTTTTCCCTTTCTTGGTTCACCGTTATTCGACTCATAACCGAGACCGAAGCGGTGGTTATTCATCGAAAACTTGGGGAATTGAGCCATCCCCTGGTTGTTCAGACCTAACCCCAGGCCGGGCAGGTATTCCATTTTTCTCATCATCTTTAAAGCAGTAGAGCTCATTGAGAAGTCTTCATCCATTTTGACGGTAAGAACCGATCCAAAGGTGTCAAAAGAGAAACCACCGAGGGCGACATCTTCTTCTTCGTGAGCAATCTCAAGCAATGGTGCGTTGTCGGGGACATGGGGACGGATCCCCGAATCTCCGTGAACAGTTAAAGTTCCCGTGGCCAGACCAAGTTGTACTTTCTGGTGTAGGGAAGAAGGTACTACCATGATGTTTGATCGATGAAGCCAAGGCCTGCCCAGCAGCAGGTTAAAGGATGACGGGATGTCGAGCACATGGAACTCGATGTCCATTTTTGAAGCTTTCGATGACTACTTCCATCTGGATGATTCCAACTACATCTCTGCGCGTACTCCGAGGTTGGATGGCTGAAAGTCTTTGTTCTTGAAATCGCGACAGTAGGCTGTCCGCAGGGGACATACATTCAGTGCGGATCCGTTGTCAAGCAGAACAATTGAGACCCATTTTCCCATGCATTTCAGAGTGATGTGCAAAGGTTTGTTGTGACCGGCTCCCTCTGGGGGTAAATCCTTTTTAGTGAAGGTGACGACGTGCTTAGCACGAGCAGGGGTAACCAGGGCTACTATAGTTTCTGGAGGGATATCAGGTGGCACCTCCATGTTGGACAGAGTTTTGATTAGTTTCTGACGATGTTCCCTGGAGGAGGAGAGCAGACCCTAGATTGAGACTGATGCCGGAGTTCTTTCGAGCTGTTTTTGGACCAATTCTTCCGCAGTCGATCGGTTCTTTTGTGGTGGCTGAGTAGTGACTTCGGGTTCAGCCGGGGCTGAATTTTCCTGAATGGGCTCATCCCAAACGAATCCTTCTGGCTGAGTTCGGTGTGGAATGTTCCCTTGAAGGTTGGCCGGTTGGTAGATTCGGCCACTTCTTGTTACTCGGTTGACGGTATCTTCCCAGAGTTGCTGGTTTTCACCCCAGAAATCTGCAAATCTTTCACCAACTTTGTGTTTACCAGCCCGAATGGCTTCTCTTTTCTATTTCCCATTCTGATCTTCTGACCACAAGTCAATCAAACCGTCTGGATTTGTCTGACTGCTGATTTCTACTGCCTCTAGTTTTGCTTACAGATCTGTTACCTCTTGCCAGAAAGACTGGTCAAGCATGGATTTATTGACTGTCCACACTTTGTTGCTGCCGACTCGAATATCAACAACCTCATCTTTGCTCCATATGGTTGTCCGCGGATCGGTGCTCAGAACTGATATGTTGGAATAATGTGGAAATGGTGCGGATGGCCGCGGTAGAGACTCACTGATGATGTATGCTTGAAGGAGCCAATCCTGATCACTGAAGACAGTCTCGATGGCTTGGCGGTTTTCTTCTTCAGGAAGCTGAGAGTTGATTGAGAGGTTGTGTTGAATTCTTCCGCTTCTAAGGCTGAGATGACTTTCAGATTCCTCAAACAAGGTTGGGAGCGAGACCGTATCCAGAGGGTCAGCACAGGTTGTTACTTCGTCAACTTGACTGATACCGAGGCTTTCTAGTATGAAAACAAATGGCTTGTCATGAAATTATGGGACAATGTACTAGCTCGGGTCCCAAGAGACTAGCAAAGAACCGAACAATGCTTGCTGGGAATATTCCCACTTCTGATCGCTCATGGCTCATTCTCCTTGTTCTGCGAGGTCACCCCATTTGAGATTGGGCTTCCGTTCAAAATTTTCGATGGCATGGACTTCCAGATTCTTTGGTATTGAGACAAAGGGTTTTGATTCAGTGACTAGCACGATGTATAGACTTGGATTGAATTGGTCAGGGTTTTGGCCTTTTAAAGTGGAGCTGAAGGACATCTGGTTGATTTGGATATTTTGTTTGTGGTGAGGCAAGGGATTGGAAATAGTATTGGGCTTTTGCTTGGGAATCGGAATGGTTCCATCATCAACAAAGTCTTGGACTATGTGTTTAAGGCGGAGGCAATTGTTGGTATGATTGCTAGGCATTTGGTGATAGGCATAGTAGACATTGGGATTGAGGTTTGAGGAAATTTCTTTGGGTGGATCAAGAGGCTTGATGGCGTTTTTCTCAAGGAGTTTTTTGTAGACAGTGGTAAGGGGGAAAGGGAATTGGTAAAATTCTCTTTTTGGCTGGGATGTATTTTGAAGAGGCCGTGACTGGGTGGCTATTTGGTTAACTGGTTCGGTTTTGACCTGTCTGGGATTGGAGGAACTGGCTTGAGTCTGGTGATAGGTATTGGGTCCAAAAAGGGTATTACTGTTACCAGAGTAAACTCGCTTGGGCCGAGAAGCTGACTCACCTTTGTCAAATATGCCAGTGCGGATTGCGTCTTCAACAGCAAGGCCGGCTTCATAAAAGGTTTTGAAGTCAGCGGAGGTCTGAAAAACCACCAAGTGTTTAGCAAAGTCCGGTTCCAAGTTCTGGGTAATAATTCTCATCTGTTCATTTTCTGAGGGCCTGTCGATCATCTGTGAAGCTTTCCCTCTGCAGCGTTTGACAAAGTCGGTGAAAGATTCGTTCTTTCCCATCTTTGTAGATTCTAACTCATGAATGGTCATCTCCAGCTGGATGTTGTTGTTGTACTGAGCCACAAAGGCTGCCCCAAATCTTGTTCTTTGAGTTGTCTAAGTTCAGAAACCAACGGAGTGCGGGCCCCGTCAGGGTTTGCTGGAACATCCGAGCCATGGCATTCTTCTCCACATCATACATGGATAAGGTACCCACGTACGTTTG
>JAXBDA010009332.1:0-12774 GCA_036023075.1 Gaultheria prostrata
GTATAACAATGATTGGTTATGTCAAAATCTAAATAAATGGAATTCGGCTACTTGACCTGGATTCTAGTCGAAAACAGAGTTGTACGTAGCGTGCAACACGAGCGTCCATCATTCAATCAACGGTCCAGATTATTTTATACGTAAGATAAGTGCTTAGTAAATTTGTCTAAATTTTTTGTTCTGAATTGACAACAGTTTATCCAATTTTTTGGACGACTTGATTAAGTACGTATCGATAAATTAAGCTGATTTTTAACAAGATAAATTAAAAAGTTAGTTCTTACAAAATGATTGTCTTTGATCATGGTTTTAAATCAAAATTTGAAAAATTGATTAAACACTTTCCGATAGCCGATTGAGTTGATTGTCTTCAAATAATCTGTGTACTCAAGATGGGCCCCACACGGGTTATGTACATTGTCAGTGCCACCCTTTCATGCCCATAGAATTAGGGTGAGATTCCAATTTGATAAAATTTGTTAAAACCAACTGTTGATTTTAGCAAATGAGGAATCCATTTGCTAAAATCTCACAGAATTTTTTGATTTTAGTAAAGATTTTTCTTTATTTACTAAAAAATCAACTGCTGATTTTAGCAGATTTGATCAAATGGGAAACTCACCCTAAGGTATGCGATTGTTTGCGCTTATCCCTTGCGAATTTTTTGAAAGCATTGACAGTATGACCATCGTCCAGCCTTGTGTTGCGTCTGAGAGCACTGCATATGAACCAACCAAATGACGCCCTCTCTTCTTAGCACTGCTATTCCTAGATGCCTTGATTTGCACATACTTGAGGTACCTCAACATGTTAGTTGTGATTTGTAAAGATGTGGATGAGATCGAACTTTTCCTTTTGTTATTAGTTTTCTGTGAAAAGACTAACGGGTCTCGCGAAATATCCACTCGCCCTAATATAGAAAATTGTCTCAGAATAATTCATCTCCTTATAAAGTTCTCTCAGTTAAGACAATAAGACTAAGAAGCCATACATATATATTCACAAAAATTATAGATGTGGTTGCTTATAAAGTCATATTGTTACCTTGAATGCTATTAATAGATTCTACAGTTCACATACTCGGAGAGGGAGGAGGACTACTCAAAACAAAGTAGGACAAGGGTCTGTACTTCAGATCATAAAGTGATAAAAGGCCACAATGAAGAATACAGAAACTAAGTTACAAAGTAAACAACCATCAGATGTAGGAATCACTGGAAAGAAAACTTAAAAATGACAAACGGCATGAAAATCACTTCTTAAAAGCTAGTAGCACAGACATGGAAAAACAATATACTATAGTCTATAGACACTGCTAATAGATAAGTTTCTTTGCCCCTTCCTTTTCTCCATCTACTTAGTCTTCTTTTCCCTTTCAAAGATCGCAACAAACTGTTCATGATACCTCGTGGTGAGAGTGTGCCCAATAACCAACCCAACTATCAGCCCACTCCCATATCCCAGGATTATGACCATCCAGTAAATACGAATTGAAAATTCTGAATCATTGCCTTGCGAGATATGTGCCGGTGGTGGTGGCGGTGACGTTTCTGAATTCCTGCATAACATCGTTAGAGGGACACCACACAATTCCATATTCCCACCATATGAACTATTGTCAAACGTATCAAATTGTTTCCCATGAGGTATGGGGCCCGTGAAACGGTTGTGAGAAAGGTTTAAAAATGAAAGGAAAGTGAGTTGGGTTAGCTGAGGGGGGATTTCTCCTGAGAGGAGGTTTTGAGACATGTCCAACGATTCCAGGTCCGTCAGATTTTCAAAGGATGATGGGATGACGCCAGTGAGGTTGTTTTTGGAAATGTTTAACAATTGAAGTCCACAGAGACTTCCAAGGGATTCTGGAATTTTGCCGCTGAATAAGTTGTTTGAAAGATCAACAGCTACAAACACACTTTGGATCTTCTCATACAACCTTTTTGTCCCTTTGCTAGATATAAATACCGAATAGGTATAATACTTCAAATAACTTATGTCGCCCTTCCCAAAAGATCGTGGGATTGACACCACTTGCATATATGTTGAGTTCCCTTTTGCGGCAACTTTCATTGCATTCCAGTTCTGGAAGTACTCTGATGGCAATGTACCTGAGAAACCATTGTGAGAGAGGTCAATGATCCGCAGCTTCTGAAACCTCAAATTTGTTTTAGAATTCTCAATGGCACCATGGAATCTGTTAGATCGGAGAACAAGAACTTGTAACTCAGGAAGAGCTCCCAACCAAAAGGGAAAAGTGTCCTCGATCTGATTATCTCCCAGAACAAGAATTTCAAGCATCGTACAATTAGCCAATGAACGTGGTAACCCCCCATGCAATTGATTTTGACTCAAGTCAATCATCTTGATTCCTTTCGTGAAAATTTGGGGAAGAGGACCTTGAAAATTGTTGCTACTCAGATTGAAAAGAAACAGAGAATCGCTAGTAGAACTGGCCAAGCATTGAGGAATGGCCCCACTTAAATCATTATCAGACACGTCAAGTGCAAAAAGAGCACTACTTTGGCAGAATGATGGTGGGATTTCTCCGGTTAGTAAATTACCAGCGACAATATAAGAAAGGATAGACGATGGCGGAAGTGGGAGCGGTCCTTGCAGCCTGTTAAACCTGAAATCCAGGTATTGTAGTGTCACCCATGGAATAGCATTTGGATGCTGCTCAAATCCTGTAAGAAAGTTTCCTTGAAGTTCGATATATATCAGTGTTTCTTTACTTGTGTTCCACAACCAAGTTGGTATTTTGCCATAAATACTATTATCAGCCAAACTAAGGAATTCTAATTCATCCTGGAACCGCAAGAAATTAGGGAACACCTTCAAGTTGCATGACGCCAATCCTACACCCTGGAATTTTGGTAGAGTAATGTTGGTACTGTTTGTTGCAAGCACCGTCAATTTGTTTTTTGACAAATCCAATATCGTAAGGTTTCTGAGATTTTGAAAGATGTCTAGCTCGACTTTACCACTCAAGTTGTTTGAAGAAAGATCAAGAAATTCAAGATGCTTGAGTTGAGAGATAGAGCTTGGGAACATGCCATATAGATTGTTTTCTGAAAGTCGTAGATCGGCTAATTGGGTGAGATTCTGAAGCCAAGAAGGGATTTCACCAAGTAACTCATTATTTTTGAGAGCCAACACAGATAGCTGGGTTAGGTTAGTAAGAGACTGCGGTAGTACATGATCACTTAATTTCGTACCAGAAAGGTATAATATAGTGAGTTTTGATAGCTTTCCAAGTATGAAAGGTAGTGTTCCTGCATCAAAAGTACCACCGCCTAGTCCTAAGTTAGTGAGTTTTGATAAGTTCGCTATCGATGAAGGAATCTGTTCCCACATATTGTTTTCAGTAGCAACCAGATCCGTGAGCTGGGCCAAATTGCCAATTGAAGTTGGTAACAATCCATAAAAACTTGTCCTTGCAATCAACAATTCCTCCAGCGGACTACCGCGTGGAAATTCAGGAAGATAACCAAATAGGTTTTCATTGCCTGACAAGCCTAAAAGCCGTAGGTTTGGCAGATGGAAGATGCCCATTGGGAATTGACCATACAACAAACAACTCCTCAGACTAAGAACTGTCAAAGAGGTCATATTAGATAAAGCACCTGGAACTGTAGACGATACATTCACCCCATTGAGGTCAAGTACTTTCAGGTGGGTTAGGTTTTGAACTAGGTCTCTCAGATTGGGTTTTTCAAGTTTCAAGAGATGTTTAGTAGGATATCCATCAAAGTATACAGACAGATCAAGGAGAGTCAATTTTGAAAGAGACGAGATCTCTAAAGGGATCTGACCTGAAAAAAAAGAATTGTACAGGTTGAGACTCCTTAGTCTCGGGAGATTTCCAATACTGGTTGGAATTTGAGAGTAGTTGAAGTGATTGTCAGCGAGGTTTAGCCTCTGAAGGTGAACAAGGCTGAAGAGGCTGCTGTTGGAGTTGATAGAACCGTAGAGGAAGCTACTACTGAGGTCAAGACCGATCACAAGACCGGTGTCATGGTCACACTCCACACCATCCCACGAGCAGCAATTACTATTATTACCATCGAGCTTCCACGACTCAGCCTTTGGATAAGCAAAAGGGTCAACAGAAGCAGACTCGTTGATGACAAAGCTATGCTTGAACTGTAGCAAGGCTGATCTCTCATCTTCGTGGCATTGTGGCTGCGTAGAAGAGTAAGAGTTTGTCAAAATACTAAGATTAAAACAACACAAGATCAGGAACAAGTGAAGATGCAAAGATGAACCCATGATGTATAACCAACTCTTGTTTAGCAATGTTGGGTGAACAAGCTGATCGTTATGATGTGCTTTTAAAGTAAGATCTTTACGTCAAATTAGTGCTATTGGACGCCCTAGAAATGTGTACAATCACAATTATGACAGCCGTGTCCACCTTAAAAATTGTGTGTCGTAATCCCGTGAAGATGTGATGCTCAAAAATTCAAAATCCCCATAATTTTAATAGCCAAGTCACATCTAATCCCTTTCGGAGAGTAACTTGTGGACTCTGTAACAATAACATTCAATTGTTATTGACTTAATTCCCTTTCATAGATTCCTTGTGGACTTAGTAACACTATCCATTTGAACTTAGAGACTAGAGACCCCACTGGGGGAGTATAATTAATTCTATCCATTTTTATAGTCAAGCATTTTTCCCCAAAATGTGGACTCATGAGTGCATTAGTGATTCAATATTATATCCAAGGGGGACCAGTTAGAAATCTGGAGCTAATCACTCCCAAAACGCTCTTGCCACTCAAACTTTTAACGAAACGGTCAACACACAGCAAAAGACTTCTACAAAAGAGCCCAAAATGGTTGTGTTCTACAATTTAGAAGCTCTAAAATAGTGACTTGGACCATTTTAAACGGGTAAACTTGGAAATCATTGGAGGTGATTGTATCGCTTTAGTCGTATCATTACGCGAATGTATTATATAGCACAGAGTGGAACTTATTTTGGGGGGTTCCAAGTGAATGGTGGACGTGCAGTTCAGATGAAAGGAAATAATTTTTCGAGGGAATTTGGTTTATTAATGATTCATCCGGGCCGTGGGAAGCGAGTATTAGTGTTGGTTCCTTGTGATCGTCCAACTGATTAAGAATGTGTTTGCATCAAGAATTTAGATGAATCAAGAATTTCCTGCAACTCGAATCTACACTGCCGCACTGGGATGATTGCAATTTCCATTTTAGAGAGTTTGCATATAGTCGGAACAGTACATAGAATTCAAATTTCAACAAACATTTCCAAACACCGCATTGCAACAGTTGCAAAGGAAGGAATTACAAGAGCAGATTTATACATGGGTTCGATTCCCCACCGTCACAACGATGCTCTCTTTGTTCATGAGTTTTCAAAGAGAACTCATTCAACTCTCCAAATTGAGATCTTAGAAAAGCAAGCCTGCCCAAGCACCAACAAATACAAAACCACCAAATGGAGCTAAGGTGGAGTACTTTCTGTCCTCGAGCAATGCCACAGCATAACACCTGTGAAATATCACAAAGTGTTGCTAAATTTGTTGTCTAATCACATACACTAAAGATTCACAAATCAGTGGATGACAATTCTACTAAGCTAACAAAATAATATGAGAAACTTGCAATGGTGTCTTCAATTGGGAAGTTGTTTTTAATTGCAGGAGAACTTTTCACCCTAGTGGTCATACCACATTTTCCCTCTGCTAGACAGCATAATACCTTTCAGACTTGAAAATACACTCAGTATCCGTGTCGGAGACCAGATACTTGGGCAATTGTATAGGCTGTCTAAGACTTTGTACTAGGACATTCAGCATGAGCATATTTAGCAATTCGCTTTACTATATTACTATGCAATAACAGCAATAAACTCTGATGCTATGCATGAGCTATGTGAAACCTTGTAAACACCATTAAACCTAGAAGAATTAGAAAACATTACACTGATGAGAATGAAAATTTGTCGTGTCTCCGTGTCCTTGACATCGGCATTTAATGGGTCCAACAATTAGACATGAACACGTACCCACATACTGATAGCGTGCCACTCAGATAATCCAAGCCATACAAATAATAGGCACTCCTCAAATAAGCTACACAGGGAATCAGATCATCTACTCAAGATTGCTAGCACCGATCTGGGTGGAAAATTCAAAACTTAAGCAACTAAAGAGATCCATACTGTTATCCCTCCCAACCAGACACTATGAGGTCCATATACCTAGCCATGACTCTGTTATGACCACTAATAGCTGTCCATTAGCTATTGCCATATTGATTACGGCTGAACATTCAAAGCTGACATGAGCAATGATTGACACTGAGTTTTCTAGTAACTCGTATACAATATAATCTCGATGATTGTCTGCAACAATTATAATTTCTATGGGTAAAAACGCCATTTAGCAAAAGTGCACGCAAGTTATGATGGATTATAATTCTCATCAAAATAACCAAGAAGTAAATTTTGGACAATCAATTTTTTTTCCAAAATAAAGCCACTTAAATAAAATGAAAACGTATAACTGGATTGAAGCCTCTAGATTTAGTGGCTCAATCACGGCACTGCAACTCTCTATCAAGTTTTGGACAAAAAATCTGTATGAACCTTGCATGAATAAGTTCCAATGTCCTTAGAGCGTCTCCAATGGCATGCCACAAGGGCTGTCAAAGCCAAATAATAGCAAGACCTTTGCATACCGCTACCCCAAAGGTCCGCCAAAAGCATGCTAAAAAATGGAATTGTCAAATCTGCCACAAGGTTTACCTTTGCTAGATCTGCCGCATAATTTCTCTATATTTCTTTCATTATGGAACCCACAACTAGCTTTTCCATTTGACATTTTGTGAGGAAGACAGGAATTACATTTTGTATCAATGGAGCAACACTGCCAACTTGAGGCATTTTGCTACTCTAACACGCCGAAATTTGGCTTTGGCTTTGTCATTTTGGCATTGATCGTGGGAAAAGCTTTGGCAAAGTTTATAGAACTCTGAAAGCAAAATCTCGAATTAGAATAGGTACTGTGTAAATATTTTACTGTTGTTAAATTTTGAACACTGGAAGTTGTAGGAATGTTCTGACAGGTCAGAGGTACTTGAGTCTTTCTCAGGAAAATGTAATCTACACGGTGTTTCCTAGGGGACAAACCCTAGACTTCCTTCTTATCAACATATGCTTTTATAGAGTATCAAACTAGCAAAAGAGGACATGGCCCTGGATGTAAGAAATCAAACCTCTTACATTCCCAATAGTTAGTCAATTTAGGGAATTTTAACTTATTAAGGGTTGTCATCATTTCGCTTTGTCTAGAAAAAGTAAGGAGACACCATCATTTCATTTCTGGATTTTCTTTTCTACTATGAAAAGAAAAGGAAAAAACGTATTCAAGTCAATGATTAGGGTATAACATTTCAATAACATATGCCATGCAGAAAGGCGGATTTATGAATAACTTGCTCATCCTGCATGTATAGATTCATTGCTGAGTGGCCAAAACCCGGAACAAGAGTTTTCTTTGAGCTTCCAAAAGCGACTAACAATTGGGAACGGGGGAGTACTATTCTGGTAGGGGTAGCAGGCGCATCGGCCAAAAGACGGTGGTCACTGGCAAGCAGAAAGAAGCAATTCAGGTTCTCCAGAATCACTAGTTCCAAGTTCTCCTAAAAGTCAATAGGATTTTCTTTCGAAGTGACATTCCTCGAAGCCTTCCTTTCACACTATCCACACTAAGTACACTAGACAAACTATGGCACTAAAGCTGGAACTTTCCCGTCCTACTCTCCTGTAGAAGGGTCTGTCGCTCTGTTTATGAAATGTTTGCTATTAACCTAGCCCCCACCAGTTCGAGAAGAAAATTTGCAGATAAAAAATCATTCATTGTAGGAACCTCTCTTATAAGATGAAATTCGACATCTGGTGAAGTAAGTGCTACTGCTCCCATTTTACATATCATTTTTGGAAACCACTATGGGTATCTATTTCTGTTGATTTAAGATCCAATCCCACTGATATGGTACTACCAGACAAGAAAATAGCATTGGTAAGCTTCAAAGGTGTATGATCTACCACAGCTCATATGTTAAGCATAGGCATATTTTGCAAGGAGAATTGAAACAAACTCGCCTACTCAAAGAAGGTTCCAAGCAATCTCAACAAAACAAAGGCATCTTCATCCGGATATCCTGGAGGGGCAGAGGGGCCTCCATACCGACTTTCCATCCAGCAAAGGGTAGATGCTCTTTTAGGGAAATTCACGAGTGTGGTCAGAGCCAGCTGGAAACCGATATGTCGTTTATTACCCGATTGCATGAGCAGAGGTAAACTAATCCTCTTTGAAATTTCAATAATCCCAACGTGTCGATAGACTTCTCATTAATGAAGAGAATGTCCAAATGCTTGGCTAACAACTTTTCATGCCTTATGCCACAGTATGTGCCCATGGGATACCTCTTTGCCGAGAGGTAGCAGGTCCCTATAGAAATGCTGGTCCCTATCGGTATTTGAAGTTGCCTTACGATGTGTCCCTTATAACTTCATGCTAAACGGTGCTAGCTTGGCTTCTCTTGGCTGGTTGCTTCTCGTCGGGCACATTTGTCTTGCGCAGTGCGATTGGTCGGAGGAGCTGGTGCATAGTGTACGTAATGGCTTGTGGGTGGTAGATGATTTTCTCGGGTTACACAAAATAGGAAATTGACTAGTTATAAGGGATACTTATGTTCTGGGTAAAGCTTAGAATGAAGGATGCTCGTATATGAACTTCAAATGAACTAATCAAATGCAATTTAGAGAACTAGTTCGATCAATTGCAAGAAGCCCTTTCGACTGTTACGAATAACAAGGAAAAGCTAGCGGCACTTATGTTCCGGAGAATGCCAGAATTCCAGTAGTCGAAGGCCTCCAAACTGTAAACCAAATACAATAAGACATTACATTCATTGAACATGATTTGTACGTACGCATCCATCTATTGGAAAATAATGAACAGTGGGGGGATCACAATGTTGGGGTTTTTGGTGACAGGAGCAGCGACCAAAGCAGCAAGACTTCGGAACTAAACAGGCCCTAAGCAGCTAGACGAAAGAAATGGTACTTACTTTGTCAATCAGATCTCTGGGAGTTGGAAGGACAGCACTAGTGTGATAATAGTCTATCCCCAGCCCACCTCCAATATTTAAGTAGTCAATTTCAAAGCCTTGGTCTCAAATTTGAATAATAGTCTATCCCCAACCCACCTCCAATATTTAAGTAGTCAATTTCAAAGCCTTGGTCTCAAATTTGATCAATGTAGTTCACCATAAGGACAGCAGCATCACAAAAAATGTCAACCTGAAAATCATAACAAGACTTATAGATTTCCAGGAAACAGCAAAGCATTTTGCCATCATGAGATGATTATAAGAAGGCAGATAAACATTAGAACACTGGGGATCCATGTCAGCACAAATGATCATGACATTAGGCAAAAGAAAATAGCAAGTAAAAAAATTGATAAACAGCAAAATAGAAGTTGACTGAGGACAAAGATAATAAACCAAGGAAATGAAGAAAAATATGTGAATACTAGAAAAGTAGCTAGCAAATGTAACCAAAATGAAACTAGTAGCGGCAGAGATGAAGGGTGAATAAAGCACTAGAACGAAATCAATGGGGCTGTGCGCACCTTTGTGTTTTGCTCTAGCTCCCAATGGGGCAGTGCGCACCTTTGGGTTTCTGTCACCTCCCGGGAACCCGCTGTGGGTTTGGAGGGGCAGGTAACCACACCTGGTCGCCCCCTCCATTCCCTTCTGAATAGCAAAAAAAAAATTACACTTTTGAACATCAGATTACATACACAAATTCAAACTTCCCAGCATCAACATTACAAGGATTTTCCATAACTCAAATATGCAATTGATCTGTGCGATATCAAGTACTCTAACGCGAACATAGAAATAGAAAACGTGGCATTGGGGTTACAGTCTGGGGGAAAACGAGATACAAAACCATAAGAGTAAGGTCAAAGCTTAGGAGCGGGCCAACCCAAGCTCCAATGGTTGGACCTTCAATAAGGTAAACATCCTAAATGAAGAGAACGAAAAAAGAATCCATTTTGCAGTGTAATTGGAAAATTCTTTGCTCTCATTGCTAATGGAGGCATAACAACGTTCAAGTGCCATCAGCATAATCAGACTCACAGCTTTATATGAATAACCCAATGGAAAATCACAAGTTAATTTTTGTGGAAATTTGTACATAATTCATGTACAATGCTGTTGCTATTTAAAGTTTTCGGAATGGTTTGCTTCCAAATATCCACCCATTTTGATTAAGGGCCACAAGGTTAAGATTCCCTTAGCAGTTAGCACTTAGCACTTAGCACATAGAACATAAAGGATTGGAAAACTGGGGGCACCATTGCCTTCTCCTAAAAGCTTTCCAGTCTCTCACCCAATAAGAGTAAAGGTGCAACATTAATGGCCTACGAAACAAGCTTATACTGGGAGTAAATGATATGGAGAAAATTCGGCAGCAACTTGATAAAACTGTGTGTATGTGCATAATTGACAAATAAATGTCAAAAGATATACTAGAGGGAAAATTATCCCATGTTAATTTCTCAAGCAAGTACAACATCTGACATGTAAATCAAAAAGCAAGAGGAAGCAGAATGTTGATAAGGTACCTTGTTGATGGTCGAACCAAGATGGCAACGGCCCCCAGAAGCTTTAGTTCGTTAGGATGTGCCTTCACAACATCTAGAAACCACTGAAGCTTCTCATTTCTAATGCCAAATTTGGAGTTCTTATTACCAGTGGCAACATAAGCATGGACCTATGGCAAGAATAAACATAAACAGTTTTTAAGAGCGCAATGGAAAATCGTACATCATCGCAATTCATTTTCCTGGACAATCTTTGAGTTGACTAAATTCCTTCAAGGTCTTGACTACATCAAATGCTACATTTTTAGAAAGAGATTTCCACATTCTCAGCAATACAATTGGTTCTTAACAATCCATACAAGGAGAAAAAAATGCCGTAATTATTGCCTCCCAAAATGCCTTCACCTTCTGTACTTGGATTTGTATCTTAACACACGCACGTCATGAACTAACTATTCAGGTAAAAGCTAAGGCCCTATTCCGCTAACTCAAAGAAACCAAAAAGCCAGCTTATTCCTAAAACCGAGGCAGTCACCCTCTCACAATACATCACATAAAAAGTCGTGAAAAGCCAAAAAAACTCCCTTAGCGGAACAACCCCAAAGTTTCTCTAGATTGCTAACTTAAGTCTTAGTACTACCAAGTCAAGAAAAAATGTCGTTTCTCTAGATTGCCAACATGAATCATCTTCAGCCCAGCAAGGAAAGGAAGCTACGATCAGAATCCAATTGACTCAATAGTGATTTAGAATGTCGAAGCGGTTACCTTTTAGGTGACCCGGGGGTGAATCCAATTTGCCAATCTCGATTGAGGCGGCAATGGAGTCTACGAATAATAGGCTGAGTGAGTCCTGCAACAATTTCGCTTCAATCAATGGATTTCAATAATCGATTGATGTGCAAATTTCGGACATCGATCAATTGATTTCATCTCCCCTCATGAATTTCGTTTCATTTTTATTCCCGGTGTTCAAATTATATTCTGTGGTAAAATTGATTTTGATTCAGTGTAGGCACGTCTATTATCAGGAGAAAAAATTCATTTAAATCACTTTCGATTGTGTATTATTCAATAATTAATTCATGTGATTCTTACCATGATTTATCATCTTGACGATATCTAAAAAATGAATTGATCAGATCCTATTAATAATCTTGTAATGAATTACACTTGAACAATTACTCGTGAGTTGGCATTGTTCTTTGATAAAATGGGTTGGATAGAATGTGGCCATGTCTATTTTTAGAAAAATTAATTCACATCAATCATCTCCGATGATGCATTAATAAGAATTAATTTTGTGTAAGAATTAACAAGGTATATCTTATTAGCAAGTAAATGGTGAACAGTTTCGATCAGATTAATAATTTCGGAATAAATCTCGAGTGGCGAATTAAGTTGCATTCCCATTTTGAGGAGATTTAAACGACGCCATTTTGGGTACATGACATAGGTTCAAACTGTGTCATGTACCAAAAACGACGCTGTTTGGATACATGACATAGGGTCAACCTGTGTCATGTACCCAAAACGACGTCGTTTTGTTTAACATCGCATCTCTTATAAACGGCTGCTTATCGCAGCAGGGCGACATCGTTTTGTTCGGTCGTCTTCGCCCTCCTCCTCCTCCTAAGTCCTAACCCTCTTTCTCTCTCCTCCCCTCACCACCACCTCCTCGTCCTCCGACCGCCACCACCACAACTCGCGAAGATTATCCCCCCAACATCACCTCTGCAATACAGAAATGTTAGCAGTACCCTTCACTTTCAGTCTTGACAGAATTCGAAGATTTCTACATTATGAAACTGCTATGCCCAGGCAACTCTCTCTCTCTCTCTCTCCAACGGGTGAACACATTAATTACTTCCCCGACTATCTCCCCAAAATCACCTCTGTAATTCGTTGTTTTGGAGCCCTAAAAATTCGTTCTTTTGGAGCTTAGAAAGGACGATATTCAGATTCAAGTTTCAGTGTTTCTCAGGTTTCAAAGGTAACAACTTCCGTTCGCTTATTCTTTCATTTATCTGCCATTTTGTTGCTCGGTAGTCGGTACTTTATTTTTGTGTCTAGCAGTTATGCATTCTGTACGCAAAATGTTTATGTACGTTATACTTGTCGCCCCCAT
>JAXBDA010009333.1:0-12774 GCA_036023075.1 Gaultheria prostrata
AAGTGTGTAGGGTGTTAACTAACCCAAACACATAAGACTTTATTTATATTATGAGAGAGAGGAATACAATATGTAGTTAACCGATGTGGGACAAATGATAATAAAGCTAATAAAGCTATTCTAACAATATTAATAATATATATACATAGGCGCTCCCAACCTAAGGAGCTTCTAGGTACCTCCGCTCCCGCGCTCCCGTCCCTGTCCCCGCCCCCGCTCCCGCTTCGTGCAACTAAGGGCGATACACCTGATTACGCTCCCCCTGAGCAACAAACCTAGGTGGTTGCTCTATGAATGCCTCCTCGTGAAGATCACCATGTAGTTTGGCAACTAATCGGAATAAGGGCCAGCCGAGATTAGCAGCAAGAGAGATAAGAAAATGAACAGACCCATGCTTGGCAACGGGTGAGAAGGTCTCAGCATTGTCAACACTATAAGTCTGAGTGTAACCTTTAGCAACGAGGCGAGCTTTGTAGCGTTCAACAGACCCATCAGGATGGTATTTCAAAGTGAACACCCAACGACACCCAATGGTGGTTTTTCCAGATGGAAGAGTTACCAATCCCAAGTACCATTGTGGTGAAGGGCGGACATTTCATCTTCCATAGCCGACGTCCACTCAGAAATAGATAATGCTTCCTGGATAGTATTAGGAACAAACACAGACGAAACAAAAGTTGCAAATGCACGAAGGGAGGGAGACAAGTGAGCATAAGAAACATAACGAACAATGGGATGAGAAGTGCAAGCACGAGTACCTTTGCGAAGAGCAACAGGGTGGGAATCAGGAGAGGGCTCTGGATCTCGCGACGAAGTAGACGAGATGGGCAGGGGCTGAGGTGGGACTGATGGAACCTTCGGCCGACAAGAATAGACCCGCAACGGCGGCGCGGGGGCAGGCGTAGAGGGAACCAATGTGGGTATATAATGAGACGGATCCATTGGGATAGAACACTGGAAAAAGGACAAGGACTCATTGAAGGTGACATCAGCACACAATCTCACGTCGAAGAGACGGAGAGTAACACTTATATCCCTTCTGAGTCCTAGAGTACCCAAGAAACACACATTTAATGGATCGTGGATCCAATTTATCCTGTCCGGGATCAAGAGCATGGACATAACATGTGCAACCAAACACCTTAACAGGTAGAGAATACAGGGGACGACCAGGAAACACGACGTTATATGGGATCCGACCCCTTAAGACCGTTGATGGCATACGATTGGTAAGATACCCGGCAGTAAGAACAACATCACTCCAAAAAGATTTCGGGACTTGGTGCTGAAATAAAAGAGCGCGGGTGACATCTAACATATGACACAACTTGCGTTCAGCAACCCCATTCTGTTGGGGAGTTCGAGAACAAGAAGACTAATTACTAAACTGACAGACCTCACATGTTAAATCATTGACACGACTACAAGACAGAACTAATTGTTTAAGGTTCTGGAGAGATGGATGACCAAGGAGGCAATGATGCTGGTATGGGGAAACAGTGGACTGGAGTGCAACAGAAGTCGGTAGCTCGCCATCAGTAAAGTAATAGAGACCACCCAGCTTAGTACCCCCACCAATGTTCCTCCCTGTCATGAGATCCTGAAAAACACAATAACTAGGAAAGAATGTGACGGAGCAATTTAAAGATTTAGTAAGCTTACTGACCGACATTATACTATATGGAAAATGAGGAACATGGAAGACAAAATCTAAAGAAAATGATGAATTTAAAGTGACGGAACCCAAACCAGGTATGTGAGAAGTAGATCCATCACCTAAGGTGACATGGGAAGATTTGCCAATAGGGCGAGAGCCAGACAAAATAGTGGAAGTACCGGTCATATGATCATTAGCACCAGAATCAATGATCCAGGGAGAATGAGAAGCAAGGCCAGCAAAAGAAGAACCTATTTGAGCAAATGTAGCAGTGGAGGAAAATGGCATAAGAGATGTCTGCATAGAAGTGAGACGGTGGTATTCATCCTCGGAAATAGTAACCACACGCAGAGCAGAGCTAGATGACCCCGTGAATGGAATCCCATCCTCCTCTGATATAGTAGCCTGATGAGCAGAGGGGCGGCCATGAAGTTTCCAACAATAGTCAATTGTATGATTATTTCCCTTGCAATAAGTACAATGCCGAGGAACACAACCTCGACCACGCCCAGCAACCCCCGACACCCGACCAGTACGCCTGGAATCACGATTAGTACCATTAAAACCATGACTAGTATCACGGCCAACACTACCACGTCCCCCTCCTCCTGACTCCCGACTACCACGACCAAAACCACGGGAAGAAGAGCCACTAGTAACTGAAGCAGCTAAAGCAGACTGATCAGGAGGCAGTGAGGAAACATAACTAGTATCAGATATAGAAGCTTGGCGAAGGCCGCTAAACACTTCACTAAGAGAAGGCAACTCTTGACCACCGAGTAACTGAGAACGAATCGCATCATAAGACTTAGGCAGACCATTCAAGAAGCGAGTCACATTAAGAGAATCATGTTGACGACGCATAATCTGAATTTCGGTAGAAAGAGGCTGACAAATGTTGAGTTCCTCACAAACACGGCTGAACTTAGCATAATACGCCTCCAAAGAAGGGTTACCCAGGCCCAGAGGAAAATATTCCTGATATAAATCAAAAGTCCTGCGCATATTATTAACCCTAGAATATAACTCCTGAGTGCGTTGCCAAACTTGTTTGGCAGTATCCAAAAACACCAATGCACTACTAATATCAAGCTCCATACTATTCCACAACCCAAGACAAATCTGGGCATCCTCAATTTTCCAATTGGCAAGTGTCGAGTCAGTAGGAGGATTATCAGTGAGAAAAGTATATTGCTTGGCACCCAAAAAATGTCTCAACAGATTTAGCCCAAATAGGATAGTTCTCTCCATTCAAGCGAATAGCAGTAATGGACATCATGTTAGGAGATCAATGATGAGAAAAATCAGTAGGAGCACTAGAGGCAGAACTAGAAACACTAGAAGCAGAACTAGATGCCATTTGAAGGAATCACAATCAGCCGAAAAACAACACAATACGAACCAACTAGTAGCAATGAACAACCAACCAACTGGCTAACAACCCACTGATCACAAACGACGTAAACATCCAATCAGCAGCAACAGGTCAAAAAACAAGAGAACAGACCCCATATAATGTTCACAAATCCACAGAATATAGCTATCTGACAAGAATCATCGAAAGAAAATTTACCGAAACTATATAGGGCTTGTTCAAAGGTGAAACAACTCAAATCTAGTCAAACCAGGGTTGTAGAATCTCTGGTTGAGCCCCAAATCAGTCGAGAAAGCTGCAATCGAAACTGGAGTGGACATCAGAAGAGGATTTCGAACACCATAGGAGGATTTCGAGTAGCAGAGGTATGATATGAACATTGGGTATTCAATTTCGAGTACCAGAAGGGGGTTTTGTACACTGGGTAATCAATTTCGAGATTCGAAATTAGGGTTTCAGGGATTTTCGAACTTGGTTAAGGTCGATTTAGGGATTTTTGAACTGGGTTAGGGTCGATTTAGTGTTAGGTGGTGTCGTTTTAGGGTTTCAAAGGTGGAAGGATGGTCGATATAGGGTTTCGAAGAGGGTAAAGGTGTCGATGGGGGGTTGTGAAGTCAGTATGGGTGTCGGGTTTCTGAGGGGTTCAATTTTGGGGATTTTGGGTGATGACGATGGTGATTTAGGGTTAGATGATGGTGGAGAGATGGATGATGGTGGCTATAGTGGTGGATTAGGGTTTCGACATAGTTGGCTGGAGAAGATGAGTGACGTCAGTGCTTGGTAGGGCTAGAGGGTAGGTGACGATGGCAGTTTAGGTTGTTTAGATGATGGTGATTAGGTTAGAAATGGATTAACCCGCTCTGATACCATGTTGTTTAGAAGAGAGAGAGAGAGAAGTGTGTAAGGTGTCAATAAACCCTAGCACACATGAGTATTATTTATATTATGCATAAACCCATTACAAGTCATAATAAACAAATGTGGGACAAAACACATATTCTAACAGATGTAACACGTAAAACAAGCCATAACGTGGAACTTTATCTGCTTGGTGCCACTGAGTTTTTTTCTCTTACTGGTAATGACCAGGCAGCTGCTAGAATCCACCAAGCCATAACATTGAATTCTTTGAGATGCCTTGCTTAACTGCGTTGATATTTTTTGCAGCGAAAGGCTGCTGTTATCGAATTAATACCTAGGAACATAATCTGAAACTGACCCGTGATTGATCTACATTTTCAGTTCGTGATACAGAGGGATAACTCCTTTCAGTAGCGGTGTAGGTAGGGGCGTCTTATATAGTAAACCCACTCCTCGCTGGGGAGGAGGGCAACAGCATCATCAAGCCGGGGTCCAATTCAACTCCGAGTGAAGTACTTTATACCGAGCTAGAACCTGCATTAGATTACTGGGATAAAATTTAGAGATTCCTAAGGTACATTGAAATGAAATGAAATACCATAGCCCATAGGTATCCAAGCTTTTTCTGTTTGTTGGCAAGTGTTATGTTTTGCCCGTTTTTAGTTAGTAGTGAATAGTAAGAACTTTATGAGACTGATGCGGTAATCCTCACATTCCTTTGGTCGAAAACAGTCCAATAGCTTGCCTTATGTCATTAGCCTGTTCTTCGCGCAACTGAATTATTCTTACCTATGCGACAAAGTTCTCTAACCTCTCCAGTTTTGTATTTTCTACCATCATGATTTCTTCTTGTATGATCTGCGTTTGGTTGTCTGTTTTGTAGGTAATAGCAAACAAGATAAAACGTTGCAAGACTGACTCATTTTCAGGGTAAGTACTTTTCCTACTTTTTTCCTTGAGTAGTTGGTTTCTTTGTTTCATTTTCAGGGTAAGTACTTTTCCTACTTTTTTCATCGAGTTTCTTTGTTGTTAGTCTGCATTCCAATTTTCCTTTCCAGAAATTTTGTTGTGCTGCGTTGGCGTTTATTCTAGATCTTTTGAAATGAACTGTTTCCCTTAATTGTGATAAACTCCTGTCTCTTATAGCCCCCTGGGTTAATTATGCAGCATAGAATTTGACAATCCCGACAGACCTGAATCCAACAATCTCCTGGCAATATATCAGCTCATGACAGGCAAGACAAAACAGGTACTTGTATTTGCATCAACAAATATTATTACCACCGGCCATAGCGCCATGCTTTAATGCTAGTTATTATGGTCCGATATGCATGCATTTGAATTCATACACGCTTTAATGTTATCATTGGATTTAAAATCATTTAGACATTGTAAGTTCAGGATAGTCTGAATAATGAAGAACCACACTAAGTACTTTGTTGGTCCTAGTAAAAATGGTTGGGCTTGTGGGTGTGGGCATGGAATATAACAGATGTGGGCGGTTTAAGGTGTTCGCTTAAACCTCGTGAGACAGAAGTCTTGTGTTCGATTCGTGCTCAGCTTGGCTCACTCGATACCTGTGACTGGGGTGGTTGCAGGGATCTGGGATTTATCCTGTCGGGTTGGGTCCCAAGTAGGCCTGGCTTGGAATGGTTCCTCTTTACTAGAAGTGGGCATAGTTTTTGTCAGTTAAGGTTGTGATTAACTCAATCTACTAGACTGTCTCCATTACTTTGGAGGGTTTCTCGTGACTAAAAGAAGGTAACAACAACAAGGGAAGATAATTTTTTCCAGGAAAAGGTTGTGTTTTGACAAGAATTTCATCTCATCTCCTTTTCATCCTAGGTGCTGGTATGATAGTTTGGCAACTCGTTTCTTTTTGGTTTATATTGAGCTTCATTTGACAACTCATCAGCTAGTTACTATTTTTCTTTCTGTTTGCTTAGCATGCTCCATGTGGAAATTTTCTGAGCATTACTCCATTATAGGAAGTTGCACAAGAATGCCAAGATATGAACTGGGGTACCTTCAAGAACGTTCTTACAGATGCTTTGATTGATCATCTACATCCTATCCAGGTTTTTCCTTTAAATGTGCTGCTTGAATAGGTTTACAGGGCAACAGTAGTGTGTAGTTGTGCTCGTATAATCATATTTTTCTTTCTATCAGTGGCCAATGCCTATTAGTACTCTTATTTTTTAAGCATTTGAGGTTCATTCCTGTGTTATTACTGACTACTGAGAGTCAGTTCTTTATAAGCTTTTGTGGCATGGAACGCAACGTTTTGGGCATTTATGTTTGGCTATTCAGGGCATCCTCAATGGGAGTGGGTGTCTAGTGTATCAGGGGTGTGTGCTAAGAACTAACAAACAAATGTATGTTTTAAGTGTTACTATGCTTGTGTAATAGAGTGTGCTAGTTTAGGGGTGTGCTAAAAAGTGTGCCAAATTTGAGTAACCACTTAACACTTGAAGAGAGGGAGGGAGGGAGAGAGAGAGAGAGAGAGAGAGAGAGAGAGAGATTACACCATTGTGGTACTTGTTGCATCTCTAAATTAACACATCCCTACTACACATAAATTTTTAGAGAGCCCATTGGAGATGCTCTCAGTGCACTATACTAACACAGACTAAAATTGAGTCAGAAGTTGCAATTTCAGCTTGATAACTCTCTACTCTTTGCTTTAGAAGATGGTGGATTTCAATAGCTAAACAGTTAAGCGACCACTTAAAACAGGGGTATGAATACAACTAAAATTGAAAGTTAAAACCAACCGCAGATTTAATGATTTATTTATTTATTTGGTTTATGTTCTTTTGGTTGTTGGTTTGAACGAATTATGTGTGAAACTCTATTCTGCTTTCCTTGAGCATTAGCAAGAAGTTGCTCATGAGTCATGACTCTTACCTTTAGGCAAATGGGATTTCTCCTCTAAGTGTCATGCTTCCATTAATTCTCTGCCCGAAGTGGATGTTCCCGATGAAAAAGTCGAAGAAGCGATTCTTTTACTTAAGTATTTTGCTCCTTACATAGATCATATTACAATTACCACACACATAGCAATTAGGCATTTCTTTTTATTTTATTTTATTTTTTTTAAAGTTTGGCGTTCTGTGTTTGATGATACTATGGGAGTTAGATTCCGTAGGGTTAACTCTTTGCCTTATTTCTAGTTTGTATGAACTATTTTCCGCCCTCCAAAAATGAAAAGGAAGCAATACTATATTTGTTGCTATATTGGTACGCAAAACAATGATAACTTTTCAGCTCCGTTAAGGATTTTTTCGGAAGAATAAGCCAACAATGTGAAGTGAGTTGCTTTTACTTTTACATCTGCAATCGTGTGTTTTTCCCATCACCATCCTCATTTGAGATGGGGGAGTTAGGACCTAAAAGCTACGTTTAAGAACTTGCCCAAAGTTAGGACCTAAAAGCTACGTTTAAGAACTTGCCCAATGTAGTCTAAATTCCTGTTGATCTCTGAAATTAAATTTGTGGTGGCTCTGTGGAATTCGGTTGATCCTGCAATCATGGAAATTTGGTTCATCCTGCAAAGTTTACCTGCGTCCGCATAACATAGGTCCAAGTTCGACAATGAATTAACGACGACTATGAGGAATTTTGAAAGGGCTCGTCTTTGCATGTGTAAACAAATTCCCATTGATCTCTGAAATTAAACTTGTGGTGGCTCTGTGGAATTTCTGTTGATCCTGCAATCATGGAATTTTGGTTCATCCTGCAAAGTTTACCTGCGTCAGCGTAACATAGGTCCAAGTTCGGGAATGAATTAATGACGAGTTTGATGAATTCTGAAAGGGCTTGTCTTTGCATGTGTAAATTTTGCCCTGCACAATTTTTTTTCCCCCTGTTGCTGAACTCTTATTATTTCAGTTTGAACCGGAAGGGATATGTGCCTTCACCATATGTAATTGTATTTCAATCTACTTTTATATTGTATTTGCTTGTTATAGATTTATATGCCCAGCGTATACTTTTGAGTTGGGCACCAATTTTCTTTATGAACCTTCGCTATCGGTATGTATATAACTGCTGAGCTTCTAACTTCACGTTCTAGCAAGGCCATATTAAAGTGCATTAAGTTAGGCATTCCCATGTCCTATTTTTTTATTTTTATTTTTAATTTAGTAATGCTAGTTTGCCACTTCAAATGTTGACTTTTGAAATAATGTGGAGTGGCATGAGTTTAAGATTTTAGTAGTTGGCGCTGATATTCTTTTTGGTACTGATTGTCATGTGACTAGTATTCCAATCATCAGTTTTGGACTTCCTAACTTTTGCAGGTTCGCTACGAGGAAATTATGGCTGATGCTGAGTATTTGGATAGAGTTTTGGCAGAGGGTGCCACTAAAGCCACAGTTGTAGCGGATGTTACTCTCAATAATCTCTACCAAGCAATGGGATTCCTGAGGAGATGAGCAGAATCGATGCTGCGAAATATCTGATGTGAAAAGGTTACTGAGAAAGTGACTTGAGTTTTCTTTTGGATGATTTATCGTTTCCCTATGGTTTTCAGATTGTACCGATGAGCATATTCTTGCTGCGGGAAAGAGGAAAATTATCAGAGAGGCCCACATTTTTTTGATGCTGTTAATGCTTACATCTCGCTTTCCAGATAGGTCCCATTCTTACTTTCCTTCATGTTTACTGGAAGTCTGGAACTGTGGATTTCAAATTCAGTGTGTTTTTACATACAAATGTAAATTCGTTGTAGGACATGTACTACTTTCACTCTTTGTTAGTCAGATTTCATACAGACTATTCGACAACCATCTTTTTCTAGAAGCGATGTGATCGTTAATGTAGTCTCGAGTACTATCCCCATTTTGTCCATTTAGGTTAACTGTTACTCATGCAATATGTGCTAGTCCTTCTGTTTCTAGCAATGTAACCTTCCTCAGTCAATTGTCAACAACTTGTTACCCGCTTTTGTAGTTACTAGCTGCGCTATAGTTCCATATCAAATGAACCCACATGCGATCGATGAGCTGCTGGGTGTAGATAAACAACGTTCAGGATGCAACACGAAACAAGAATATTTGATTTTGGACTGGAAAATCGGTGAAATTAGATGTCAGATTTATCTTTTTTTTTTTTTTTTTTTTTGAAACAGCGAAAAGGGTGGGAAGGGGCGACTAGCATAGCCACTCCCCTTGAGTGTGAATAGGGGTTTCCGACCCACTGTGAAATGTCCGGTTTGAGCCATAGGATGATACGAAGCCAATGTTTTAGGGGACATATTTTATAGTATGACTATGGTTTATCATGTGCGCCGTGGGATTCTTATCAGTATGTGAGGTGATAGAAAAGAAAGAATATTTTTGTTTGTACAGTGAAGGAGAAAAACACCCACAATCATGCTCTGATGAGTCTGATCCCATCTCATTTCCACACACTACCCACCCACCCACGCCTTTTCTTTCTTCTCTCAAAGGAGGGTGCGACCACAGTTTTCTGCCAAACCCCCCCCCCAAAAAAAAATGTTCGATCCGGTGGAAAAATGTAAACGATATGTTTTTATTGCAATAAATTTCAAAAATTAAAAGAATTTGTTAATATTTAGTATCTTACAGGAGAAAAGTAAGGAATTTTTGAACCAAAATGTGTTTATTTTAGTTCTCATTTTTCGAACCAGACAATTTTTTTTGGAATGAAGGAGTATTTATACTTGAGAAGCACAAGTGTGTGAAGATTAATCGTACATAATAAGTCCATAAAAAATACATGTATTAGTGTGAGGCTGAGAGTCTTGAGGCCGAAGAGATCCCGGGCCCCCCTAATAGTTCCGCCCCTGGTAAAACCTCTTCTCCCCCCCCCCCCTCCCCCCGTGGGTGGCAAAGGAATAAAGGTTGCATATTGGTTGAACTTTTCTGTATTCAGACGTATTGCTGGAATAATTGTTGAAAGATGGACAGAAAGACACGACGAGGACCACTGTCTGCTAATCTAAAGGTAAAACCCACTCGTCACAATCATTATTGTGGTACTTCTCTTTTCTCATTTTTGGCTATTTAGTTCGCATCTTTCATGGTTATTCATTCTTCTCCTTGCTTTTGCCTGATTATTCTCCACTCACCAGTCACAAAAGACCTAAAAATTGTGATTCTATTTATAGAATGAGGACAATTCACGTTTGTGTTCACGATGCGTTCATTACTTGGGTACGTATATACGGTGCCAGTGCATGTTCAAGCTGCAAGAGTCTGTATTACTTTGATTTGGATCAGGATTAAGGCTCGAAACGGTGCCCATTTCGTGGCACCGTTTGGAAAGGAGCAATCTGTCCCATGAATTGCCGATAAGTTTTGACTTTTACATGCTCAAATGACTAGTCATTCTCACTTTTAACCTGAATACTTGGGCATGCCGAGTTGTTTTTCCACGCCTCTGGGACATGGTTGAGCTCGGACTTGCATAGTTGCATTACATATTTGGGTGGAGTCTACACCCTTGGGAGTGATCTTCACATATTTGCGTGGTCTAATTTTGTCCTTACCTATGCTCAGGGGCATTGAATAATTTCTCCACGCCTAAGCACAGGGATGGAGCCAGAGGGGGGCCAGTAGGGGCGGTCGCCCCTGCTAGAAGGAAAAAAAACCTCTAGTTTTCTATAGGAAAAAAAATATTTCCTATGAATTACGTAGGCTCATCCCTGCAATGTATTTTGGAAAAAAAATTTGCCCCTGCGTAGTTAAATTCCTGGCTCCGTCCCTGCCTAAGCATGTCATTGGAGTTCTTGTTCATGTCACGTGCCTTCAGCAGGCAAGTGTATGCGGAGCACGTGCTAGTAAGCTCGTTGCAGAAAAGAGTAGACCTAGGTGGAATATTTTTGTTTTTGGTAGAGGAATTATCTTTTGATTTTTTTTAAAGGATTTATATATTTATTTTTGTCATTCGTGATTCCTACTCTATTACATGGGGGAGTGTGACTCGATCCCAAGATGTAATGCGGGGCATCCAAGAGCTCTACCGCATGAGCTAGCCACCACTTGCGCTCTAAAGGAAGTACAAAACCTCAAAAATATTCCTCAATGCCTGTCGTCACTTTTGTCAGAAACTATGGGTATAGTCTGGGTGTTTTGGCAAAAATAATCCATTTGGATTTTTTTTTGAATTTATTTGTTTTGCCTTTATTTTTGTGGATTATTGTTTTATCTCAACGGGAGGAATCTAAAAAGTAAGAATTTATGATCAAAATCTTAAAAAAAAATCACTAAAGACAAAAATAATTAGAAATACACAAAAATAAAACAATAAAAATAAATTTTTTGTGAATAAATGTCTTTAGTGATTTTTTTTTTTAAAGATTTTGATCATAAATTCTTACTTGTTAGCTTCTCGTCGAGATGAACTAATAATTCAAAAAAAAGGGTTCTCTCTCGCATCCTCTAGTAATACCTTTGGTTATTTTCATCGAGAAGGATGTAAGCTCCATTAGCCAAGCTCCCTTTTGAGTTGGTACGTTTATGAATAAGCACACATTTATATGTATTTCCCTTTTATCAAATTGTACTTTCTTTTTTTATTTTTCTGGAGCGTCTGTATTAGGTGTGGTAAGGAATCTAAACGTGTCGTTTTCCATTTCGAGTGCAGTAGTACTTGGTCAAGTTTTTTGGAAGCATTGGAATGTGTTTTAAAGAGCAGCAACAGTTTTGCTCAAGCAAATACTTGGGCGGGTGTCACTAGATGCAAGTTGCTAGAGCGAGATTCAAAGCAACTTGAGCCAAACTGGCGTTTCTCATTAGTTCTATAAATACAAAGAATTAGGGTTCATACATCATCTTGAGTAGCTATCATTCCAAAAGGTCGGTTTTACTCCTAAACATTGCTAAGGGATGTGTGCTATTGTATCTTGAAGTATTCGATGGTTCATGGAATCTTTGTGCTACTCACATAACTTCAAGAAGTCTACTTTATCAACATTCATCTTTAAGTTAAAAACCTTTCGTGGAGTTGGAAAGTATTTCTAGAAGGCTTGAGGATTCAAGAATCGATGATCATGCAAGGGTACGATGTTTGTGGATTCGACAAGTAGTTCTTAGGACTCGTGGTGAGGATACACGGTCTATTAATAAGAATACTTGTAATCGTACAATGATTTTAGTGCATAATGCCTTGCCGTGTACCCCCCCACCCACCCATTTAGGGTTTCCACGTAACTCTCGTGTTCCGTGCAATCGTTTTAGTAGGGTGTGATTGGTTAATCTAGTACGGTCAAAAACCTAATCCTTGCAGTGGTTTGGGAATTTCAAAGGAAATTGGTTTGAAAATTAATTTTGACTCAGGTCATAAAAGACTTTCAGGATCTAAGGGCATCCTTTGCATTCCATTCTGATACATGCATGGTTGAGGTAACACATTGATCAATTTTTATTTTAGTTGTTTTTGGTTTGTTGAGGATACCTAGATAATGTGTTTTGTATTGGATGTTTTTTAGACCTTTAAATGCTTTAAATTTCCGAACCTTGAAATTTCAAAATCTTTTTGTACATGTGGTGGCCCCCTCGCTTATGAAATCCTAGTTCCGTCCTTGGTACAAATGCAAAATCTCGAGTTTGATAATATCATCCAAACTGTTTAAATCTTAGAACTAGCTGAGTAATACATCCTTGCTAATAATAATCAAGTTGTTCGAATATCAGTAACTACATGATCAAATTAAATTTAATTTGGAGTGCAATTCAAAAGTCACGTTTTCCGTTCATTTTTTCGAGGGGAAAATTTCAAAAAACCCCTTGAACTTTGCACTCAATGTCTCAAAACCCCCTGAACTTAACGAAACTTCAAATTACCCCCCAAACTTTCACTCCGTTAATCAATTTACCCCCCACCGTCTACTTCTGTCAAATGGGTAACGGAAATC
>JAXBDA010009334.1:0-12774 GCA_036023075.1 Gaultheria prostrata
TGAAGAGGAGGGGGTGTTGCTGCTTGATTTTTATAGTTTGGGGGGTCATGTTGGCACGTTTTATAGTTTAGGGGGTCATGTTGCCAAAAAGTGATAGTTTAGGGGGTGTCCTTGGAATTAAGCCTAGATATAAATATATATCATCACCATGAGAAGAGTAAAAACTCGATGTAGTCCCATCCATTTTCCCCTATACTTGGTAGCCATCAAAAGGCCCTATTACTGATTTTGTATTGAAGCCTCCTTAAACTATCTACACCATAGAGAAATAACCAGAATATTAATTCTACACTAGGTGCACGGCCTTGTGCCATACACCAGAATCGTGCCTGTTGGTTTCAATAATGGCAACACTGAACCAATAATGAAAAAAGTGATCAACCAAATGATCAATAAGCATCATATCCGTACGATTTTGTAGGTTTCATACATTATAGATGCAAGACGTCGTGCCCCGTACGAGTATTGTGCCATTGTTTGGAGCCATAATTGTATATAATTGTAACGCCCCTAATTTTTGGGAACGTTATGTTTATTATAAAAAAAATATAACTAAGCCTTACAACAATATTCCACCTCCGGAAATTACATAATTCTCATTCCAAAATACATTTATTCAAACAGGGTCAACTAAGGTTTTCTCTACTCCATTGCACGACCGTCAACCCCGGTTGTGTCCTGCTTAGCTCCATAAGCTCCCAAGCTGTAGAATTCCTCCTGTTTATCTCTATAGTCTGGCATAATACGTCAGAGTCACCAGGAAACATCGTGGTATTATGTCAGGATTACACAAGTGCAACACCGTGAGCGAAAATGCCCAGCAATAACTCTATCCAATCCTCTAACTAGCAATATTATAACAATATATGTTTGACAGATAATAATGACAGGGTTTAACAGAAAACAGTTTCCATGAAATATACATGTGCCAGTGTCGGTGCAATTATACTTGTGTCGGTGTTAATACAAATCAGAGTACAAAAATAAAATGTGTCTCATATAATCTTTCGTTAAAGGCATTCTTCTTCAAATTATCTATGTTTGGACTGCTTCCGAGCACCGGGCTACAGTTAGTTCACTCGAAAGTTATTGGCCCCTTTCCACGGTCACCAACCTTTCCGCTCGAGGTTCCGGTTGCCTTGTATCAGGGACCGAATCTACATCATACAATGTCCGCTCACCCCGCGACACACACGAACATAGCTTCAACCGTATTGTATCACGGACCGCATCTACGCGATACAACTTGGCCACCTTGTATCATGGACCGCATTTACGTGATACAAAGCTTTATCCACCATGTTGTTGTACACGCTTAGCCCTAACCACATCATGGACCGCAATTACGTGAATGGCGGCGCTACAACGGCATTGCCGTATTCCTTAGCCCTAACCACATCACGGACCGCAACTACGTGAAAGGGCGGTGCTAAAGTTACGCTATCATATTCATTTACAGTTATTCAATCAATCAATTCTATTTTCATTCTCATCTATTTTCTTGTGTCAGTTATTCATCTCGAAAATTGTGTCATGTAAATCTCGTAATGTGTCTTGAATATGTAACGTGTCTCAAAAACTCTTTTCCTAAAAATGCAACTTCCTCATAAATCGTGTTTCAAAAATCAGTGTTTCTTCGTAAAACGTGTTTTACCAAAATTCAGTATCTCTTCGTAAAATGTGTCTCTTAAAAATTATATCTTCATTTTCGTGACCTTCTCTCGACTAATGGAATAACCAAGAAAGTCCCAGGCCGGGGGGTCGGAATATCCAGTTAATATCACCCATCCCTTTCTAGACAGACTTTCAAGGGTGTTAGCCTTGGGGCATTCCACAGTCTCAAGTTAGTCATAAACCATTTCTCATTAATTCCAAAAATATTCCACATGGTCTTTTTAAGAAAAGTTCATTATCGATAATTCTGACTTCGAAGAAATATAACCGTTCACGTGTTTTTCCAAAAATTACTTGGGCATTATAACGGCCTAAATTTAAAATCTCATTTTCAATTCGGACATTATAACGACTCCATATGTACGAAAAATTATTCTTAGTACTTAATGACTAATTTTTTTTATAAAACTAAGCTACTAATTTTAAGTCTTAAAATGGGCATTATGACATTACTCAAAATTGAAGTATGTGCTAAAACAACTAGTAGAATATTACATAAACTAATTACCTTAATTCCAAGGTTAGTCGAAGCCGAAAAAGCTAGGTAGACAAACGGATGGACTAACGACTTCTAGTTTCGAAGGAAAAGAATGCTATTTTCCTAGAAACACTAAAATGACTACGGAATTACTACTTTCTAGATCGAGCGGCGGCTCTAGGTGGTGGAGGGTGGTGGTTTGAGTTTGAAGATGGAAGAACTACTAAAATTTCTCAAAGAAAGCTCAAAAAAGTTGGAGACTTTCTCACTCTAGAAAGCTACTAACTTACTACAAAGGTGGTGGAGGATTTAGGTGTGTGAAGTGAGGAAACCAAGCCCTCTTTTTATAGGAAAAGATTGAGCACCCTCCTCCCCCACATATGGCCCCCTCTCCCCCAATTGCTAGGAAGTTTCCAAAATTAAATGCAAAGATCACATTTCAAGATTTTGTGGGATTTTGCAAGAATAAAATCCTTAGGTAAATAGCCATGTGCCTAATTAAACCTTGGGAAAATCTAGGTAATTAATGGGAAGATCTGATAGGAAATTTCAAGGAAGTTGCTACTAAAAATCTAGTCATAATTGTAGTGTAGGATTTTGCATGGCCACTTTTATTTTAGGGAGTTTTTGATACTAGTTTGTACTACTTATACACCACAAAATAGCCATGAGCCTAATAGCCTACTAAATCTATAGGTAGATTCTTAGAATCCTAGGCAAAATCTAAGGAGATCCTAGAGAATCTTAGGGAGATCTAGCCTAATAAATGTTAGATTGTGAGAATAAAATCTTAGCAATTTTGTGGTACAAATAGATACTCAATTAATGCATGAAATCAACACATGCAAAATAGGCAATTGCATGGAAATTTCACTCTCCCTCATCTCTCTCTCTCTCTCTCTCTCTCAACACAAACAATAGGCACAAGCCTATTATCCTAGGGAAAATTTAAGTAAACCTATAGGTTTATTCCACAAAATCTAAGAATTAATGGGAGAGATTTGGTTAGAACAAAATCTTGGATTTTGGGATTTTGGTACTAGGTAAATATACACATGCATGTAAGTATATGCACATGCCAAATTGGGAAGCTTCCTCCCTTCTTCCACTCAATCTTTCCATTAATGGAGATAATCTAGGAGATCTTGGAGAGAATCCCATGGGATTCTAATTGGATACTTGTATTAGACATGTGCCAATTGAGAAATTTTCCATGGCCTTCCTCTAAATCTTTCGCTCAATCCTCCACAATAATGGATAGTCAAAATTGGTCATTAGAAATTCAATGGGTCAAAATTGGAGTAAATACTTGGTGGGAGGGAGAAGTTGTGAAGGAAAATGGATAGATTTGTAGTAGGGTTTTTAGTAGCGTTTTGGTTGTACAAAATCACACACACACACACACACACACATATATATAAGTTCAAATAAATAAATGATTTTCCTATTTAAGATAAAAAATTATTAAATTAAGAATAAAATTTTTTATTCCCCCAAAATTAGGGTTATTACAATAATACCACTTATAAAATTCCAAGTGTGATATTTTATTGTTGGTTGAATATATATTTGTACATGTTTTTACATTTTATTGGTTAGGGTGAGTTTCCCGTTTTTAGTGACTTTACTAAGAAGTCATTTTTTTTTTTTTTTGTAAAGAAATTTTTTTCCCTTGGATTTTTATCTACTATGTGCAGATTTTTGTATTTCATGAGGACCCATAAATAAAAGACCCAAAATCCACCAAAAGATGCAATCAAAATAACGACTTTGTAAGCCACCACAGGACCCTTACACACGCGTATTGGTGCGGGCACGCTATATCGGTGCCACAATATGATCTGGCGTTTAGATATCGATTGGCATTTGCTCATTGCATTCGTTGCGGCATGCTGTGTATATCGATTGTACCCATTGCGCGGTAATTAGCTGTTTAGAGTCGCCACTAGGTTTTAGGAACCATGCAACCATCCAAAGATTCTGTTTGGATTCAGAGTTAGGGTTCAAAAAGGGGAAGGTATTAGGCACCACTCTTAGCCCAACCACAAAGGTTGGCCTCTATGTTATTTGACATGGGGATTTTCTATTATTTAATTCAATTCACAAGTAATTGATTAATTAGTCATAGCAGATATGGGTGATGGATAGGAAATAAATCACACTCGGGGTAGGGAAAAAGGATCATGCAATACAAAAAATAAAATACAAATTACTCTGTATACACATCGATCCGTCGCCCGTCATACAGATATACAGAAAAATTGACAACTACAAATTGATTAACCGACCGACTCAACAATGTGCTTGCCGGTGTTCCTCTTTTTGATATCAGAAATAGAAAACACGAATTGATATGAGAAGAGGGGTTAGTAAATACAAACAAAAATAAATAAATAAGATGCGGTCAATTGAGAAATTGTGTGAACATCCCACTTAGATACCTCAGTTGCTCGATTATATAACCAAGCTTGATTCGCGCAGCCTTCATAGATTAAAGGCATGAAAAATCAATGAACAAAGTAGATTTCTTTTGGGTTTGAAGGTTTTGGATACTCTTTGTGTATTTTTGCTCATAAGATTGCTAGATTACGGGTATTACTCGAAGTTGTGAGGGTGTTGTGCATGTTTGCAGGCTAGGGTTTCAAAGCTAGAGCTGCGTGTATAACGTATCACGTGTATGCAAAAGAAAAATTTGGAAAATCTGATTTAAAATGTATAGGGAGAGTCCTAATCATATAGGGATTGAAGGTAGGGTTGGAGTTAATTATAAGGGAATTAATTAAATTCAGAAATAGAGTTAAGTCCCCATAAAAACTCTTCCTAACATTGTTCGAATCATGCTCAACAAGTTGGATGACCGGATGGGAAGAGTTGGATTGAAGTCCAACACTTGCAGAAGCTTCTGGACTCGTACATAGTTGATGTCACAGCCAGCACATCGATCTCGCGACTTGCCGTTCTAGACAGCACAGGAGACCGAAATTCGTGCGTGGTTTGAACCATTGGAAAACTTGTTAAGTCTAATTTCTAACTTAAGTGGTTTGGATTCGAAATAATTTGTACATCCAAACATATGATAATTTTACCCTCAGTGGGTCAGAAAATTAATGATTTTAGTAAAACGCTCATATCTCCCTCATTTCAAATCGAATTGGGACATATCGATAAAGACGATTTTGAAAGTACTAAAAAAAGGGGGAATCCAACCATAAAAATAAGAAAGATTAATTTATCAAAAGTGAGTCGAAAAGCAGACCAATCGAAAGATTATCGGAGGCAACTAAGGCTAAAACACGTTCTAAGTGTCATCCAGCACTTCCCTCCATAATTCTAAGGCATTCTTCATTCCTTAAGAATTCCACATAGTTCATAAACCATCTCATTCCTCATCAAAACATAAGGAATTATTTCATCATAGGCATTTGCCCAAGGCAGGGGCTTAAAACATTTGCCATGCCAAATTTGGGTGTCTACAGACTTAAAAAAGGATATGCATGGAATATCTTTAAAGTCTGGAAAGGCAAAAAGTTAATTGTTCAAACGTCGCTTTCCAATACGAAATGACATGAAATCCCTCCAATACACCAATTATTACATACCGTGAACATCCCATATCCCTGTAATTTCAGCCAAATTGAGGGGCAAAATCATCCAAATTGAAAAAACGGCTAACGTGAAATTGGGTAAACCATTTCATTGGGCACAGGTGTGTGGATATGGAATGAGATACAGTATCAATATAAGAGATTTCCATAAAAAACCTAACTGCATTTATTTTTCAATATCTCTACTAAAAAGGCAAGATGCTTAATTCTTACCCAAATGAGATGTAATACCGTGTTCTGTCATTAAATTGTTAAACTTAAGTCTTACTTAACTTTTAGTAACACTTTATAAAAAAAATTGGCTTTTAGCAATTGGATCGGAGTAAAACGAGAAACTTGGAAAACGTCTTGATATTACATGGAATAAGTCTCACCTATAATTTTATTTAGGGGAATGATAGTTGAACATATGCATTTGACAAGTGTTTCCTTAGAAGAGAGAAAAAATGTCTTCTCAAGTTTGGGTGTGAATCGAATAAGTCTGGTCTCGGAAGAGAAAATAATGACATGGTTTTTACAAAAAAAAAAGTCCAAATTTATTCATAGAGTAGTTAAATATAGTTTCTGGTCTCTAGTTATACTTATGTTTCCATTCCAGTTGAACTGAGGGATTACGTTTTCATCCTAACTTAAAAAAAAAAAAAAACCATTAGTACACCTATTTAACACAACCGAACTATTTCCCACATCCATTTCACTTAATTTATCACTTGGATTACGGGAAAAAAAGAAAAAAAACGGAGGTCTAGGGATCATTAAGTGCGGACCATGATTCCACCATTTTGGCCAACACCGATCCATTCACCAGAGCAAATGGGTATTTTCATGGGAAGAGGAGAATCGTTGCCATGGTGATTCATCTTCGTCGATCTGTGAAGCCATAATCAACGAGGAATTCTTCTGATCATGAGAAATCTAAACTTCTTCGTCTTCAAATCTATCGGTGCTTAGTGATTCCTCCATGGCAAGAACTCGTAAGCTTCATCGTCAATCATAAGTCATTTACATAGATTGCATTGTTTATCTCACAAAAGATGCATTTCATAAATTTTTTTTGATAAATTTTAAAATAGAGTAGTTCACACACGTTGCATTGTTTAGCCCACAATAGATGCATTTCATGAACAATTTTTCTGTTTTTGTGGTAGATTTTGATAAATTTTATGTGATATATTTGTTTTAATTTTGTGACAAATTTTGAGTGATAAGGATAAAATCCATACGATACATTTATGAAAGATATGTGGGAAATGTTACGGGTAAAATTGTGATAATTTTTTATTATTATAGATCTATGATAGTTTGTGAGAAATTTAATGAATTAGCCTGTGATGAATTTCATATGATATATTTGGATAGTTCGTGAGAAAAACACAAGTCAAGTTTCGTATGAAAGATTTATCAAGCATTTGAGAAATTCCATGAGTTAGATTGTGATAAATTTTACATGATAGATTTGTAATAATACCATAATAATTTATCAATATTGGGTTCAAATTTCCAATATTAGTTTAGTTTCGATGGGAGTGACGGATCGTAAGGTGAAATTTTCAATTGTTTTGAAGGCTAAAAGATGATGGTGAAATTCATGAAGAGACAAACGACGATCCGCCACCCTTGAATCTAATGTCCAAATTTAGGAAACGTAAAAGAACACCCACGGTTGGATGTTAAACTTCCACCTTGAGAAAAATATTCAATCTCTTCTTCGGCAATTTATTAAAATCTCGCCGTTCAAAATTTTTTTTATTGAAATCTCCTTATTAATCTTTTTGAACAAATGTCTTATGATTATATTGCCCTTTTTTTTTCAAACAGTGGAATTATTTGGTAGTTGCAAAGTTAAATTTCGATGAGTTTGATGTTGTTAATGTTAGGCTTGGTAGATTATGGTTGGATAGTGCTGATAAAGGTAGATTTGCTATTAGTATAGTTTATTCTAAGGTAAATTTAAGTATTATTTTTAATTGTTTATGTCAGGTGTGAGCCAATCCTTCCAAAACGAGGAAGTAAATTGACACCTAAATCTAGTAAGGGATACACAACAACCGATATGTCGTCTCTAGAGCAACATCCTAAGGGACAAAGTGCCATAAATGTTACAAAAATGAAACCAATGAAGCAAGAGAAGACAAGAGAGGTAGAAGTTGGTACAACAGTGTACCGCTCGAATCTAGGGAGAGTCATGAAATTGATGAAGGAATTAGATTTGAGGCAGTGCCACAAGGATGTTTTAAAAAAAACCCCATTTTGGCATTTGTTCGATGCAATCATAGAAGCTCGGTTGACATCGAACCAATGTTGCAAAAACAACAAATTGATTGTGAAAATAATTAAAGCATATGACCCTGCAACACGAAAGTTTCAGCTAGGGGGAAAATATGTTGGGCTGACAAGGGATGACATTAGTAGCATATTTGGGATCCGTTCTGGTAATAAAATTGTTTCTTTAAAGTACTGCTCCGGAAATGAGGTTAAGATGGTATCAAGAAGAGAATTAGACCACAAAAAGTTGACAACTCAGGCTCTAAAAGCGTTGTTGTATACTTATAAGGAGGGAAACAATCCAAGAGGACATCGAGGACGTGGCAAGACTGCTATGCCTATATGTATGCCACAAATTATTGTTCCCAAATTCCAAGACAGTCAAATGGGTATACTTATGACACATAGAAAACTTAGAAAAAATGATGGAGTATGATTGGAGTGGGGCAGTTGCAAATTATCTAATGACTTCAATCAAAAGAAATCATCGTCAGCCCAAGAAGGTTTCGGGATGTGTCGTTGCGCTACTGGTAAATGTTAAATGTGTTACATTTGTGATTAGTCATGTACCTAATTTTATCAACAAATGACCCCTTGTATACATATTTGTAGTATTGGCTATGCAATCACACAAACATAGTGGAGGCACTTCATCCAGATGAAAGTCTTGGATTCGTCAAGTGGTGTATTCCAACCATGGTATCGAAGTTTATTACCATGTCGCTGAAGAATCTTCATGATGATCAGGTGTGTGTGATAGTTTGGTCTATTTACCATGACTTGGATTCCTTAAGATATACTGGTAAATTTTTATTTCATGCCTGGTAAACGTAATTGACACATTATGTACTATTGAATTTTTATTTAGTTTGTGGGAAATTTAATTGACACATTTGTAACCTAATATATTTGTGATGAATTTTCTAAGGGTAAGCAAAATGACCGTCAATTCGGTTACCCAGTCCAAACCAATCCAAAAAGAATTGTTTGGTTTGGTTTTTTATTAAATGTGATTTGGTCCCGGTTTTAAAAATTACACACAGTGTTAAATGGTTTTGTTTGTGGATTTACGTTAACGGTTATGATTCCAAGCTGATCTGAACAGTGCGCGTGATCAATTAGTTTCATAATATAATATCGCATTCTACTACCATATTCCTTCACTTCCAAGATTAGTTCCCTAAACTTCTACATATGATAAGTTATTAAGTTATTCATATAATTTCAATACACTAAGCATACACGGGCTTAGGCATTGTCTATTGATTTTCCAATAAACTAAATTTCTAATCCAATAATCTATTTCTTCGCTAATTACTGGTATTACCCTCTTCTTTAGTTGGTTGACATTCGTGAGTTTTGGTGATGTTAATAGACATAGTTTTAATATAATTGTTGGTTTAATATATCTATGCATTTTTAATTACTTTAAATAGTTTATGAAGATGAAATCTCAATTTCAAAGAAATTGTGGTTTAAAACGGAAACCGAACCGTATTTTAATGGTTTGGTTGTATTAATTTTATGGGTTGGTATGGTTCTCCAAATTCATAATCTATAAGTAGTGGTTTGGTTCGTGGTTTACCAAAAAAATGGGACCAATCTGGTCCATGCTCACCTCTAAAATTTACCATTTCAGTGAAATGACAAACTTAATCAGTTCAATTTATTTGGATATGAACTGATGAAATTGTAATTTATAATGCGTGTATGTAAGTTGTTACAACAAATGAGAGGCACATGCAAGAAACAAGTGATGGAGATGTAAGTGATGATGAATGCTCCGATAGCATGCCTATATGCCTAGGGGAAAGTACTGCAGATTTATCACTCCTATATTGTGATGAGGTAGTATCTTATTCCCAAAGCCAAAAAGAAGTCATGCCTTTTTCTAATAGCAATGGATCGTTATATAATTGACATAACAAAGATGTTATCAACGTAGACAACATACCACCAGGACGGGTTATTTTATTTAGTAAACCTATACCCATCAAGAAACTCAAATCTTACGGGGTACATTGTCTGCTATCAATAGAGGACAAAGAACGGATATCACAGATTTGGAGTGAAGCATAGACTAGGTAACTTCCATACATCTTTTCTTTTCCCACTTTTGCTTTTACTTAACTATGTATGGTTCCATTACCATTTGTAATCTCTAATGCAAAACTTTGATTTGAAGCATGTGCATATGGTTCGGAAGTGAGATGGGATCACGCGTGTATGTTGATGATATTCAAAATCTCATATGTTGTTCATCCACATATGGCTCTGTAAGTGACAAACACTTTTTACCACAATGTATATTTACTATGTCTTGGTATCAAGTAATGCTATAAATAATGAGGGTATGATAAAATAGACATGGTAAACGGCTCGAATGGATACGGGATGGGATTTGGATGGATTAAATAGTAAGGGGAGATAAGATAATATGGGTATTATTTTATGAACATAATATGTGGTCTTATTTATGGAGTGTGAACCCTCATTGATGTGATATTTATGAATAATGGATAAAATAGTACTTGGTTAGGAAAATTTAGGTAGTGAGGAAGATAAAGTAGTGTTTGATTTGTTTTGTAATTGAAATGGGGGATAATGATAAATTAGAGTGTATGGGGTGGATTGGGGGTATTGAGAATGGGGATAAGAGGTATTATCTAGGGGCTGGGGCTGACTGTTATTAATTAACACCCTCAAGGACAGATTAAGTTGAAGGGGGCTTATTTCATCTGGGTGTGCCATTGGATCCCCAAACTATGGATTAGTTGTGGACCCGGGATTTAGTTATCGAGGCCCAAAGCTCATACCCTTCTAAAACCCCACCCAAATGGGCCATAAGTGAAGTATTGAGACTAATAGAATAGAACGTAACGTTATATTCTTCTTCTTTTTTATCATGTGGTAAATTTTGATAATATAAATTTATCACATTACAATTTTAATTGAGATTATTGCCCTTTGCATCTCTTGACAAGTATGAATGAAGATTTGCATGAATTTGACGGCCAGTGGCCATTGGTTGCCCAACTGATGCAATAATTGTGCCCAATTATTTAGGTAATCCAAGCGTATACTGAGATACTAAAACGAGAACAATCCAAAAAGGTAGCTGACTTTCAGGTTGGTGGAACTCAAATGAAAAATGAGACATCTTATGATTTCCCTTGGCAATTCTCGGTGAGTAATGTCATTAATATCACTTTGTTTTATTACTGAAATTCCATTCACACTTTCATTTTATTGATGCCAATGGTTATTGAAAACAGAGTGTTATAATCCTCAAATATCCAAAAGAACGTTTAAGAAGTCTGGATTATTGGATACAACAAGCTCGTGGATTCCGTTACCTACACTTCCCTATTAACTATTTGAGCCATTGGACATTGCTTGTGCTAGACAATGAGGAGTGTAGTTGGAAGTTTTATAATTCGATGATGCTGAGGTTCGGTGTGGACCACCACTTCTTTGAAGCAGCATACGAAGTGGTAAATTGCTAACTTTTATTGTGGCAATGGTTGTTATAACCGAACTTGACTGTATCTTATTATAAACCAGAAAAAGAAGGTGGAGAATTGTTGGAAAAGCAAGCTAAATGGACTGCTCATGACACAGAAGTGTCAACCTATCCAACAAGTGGAGGATTGCCCCCAGAAGGAATACACTAGGTGAGTTTCAATTCCTGATACAATCATTTAGTAGATTGACAAACCAATTAATGTGTGAGCTTCATTTTGTTATATATTTTTTCAGCCTGGACTGTGGTATTGTTGTTTGCTACTTAGTCTCTCAATATTTCTGGAGAATACCAATTACAAGCGAAGTACCAATAGGAGGTTTCAAGAAGGTGAGGGCTGACATGCTGCATGCATTCTTAAACTATTGAAAGCAATTCATGGAGCCAGAAAAGGAAGATGAGGAAATAAAAACAATTCACGAATGCAGAAGTAGCTGCATCCATGGTGAATGAGCCGATATTTAACAAGCATAGCATAGGACTTAGTTAACCCAGTTGTTTTTGAACAGTTAGTTTTGGGGAAAATATTTAAGGTTATTAGGCTCATGATTTAGGATTCATATTTATTGTATGGTGTTGTTTTTGTTGTTGATCACATGTTCTCTCGGAGTGGGACTTTAACGTTGTTTTTTACTTTATCCATTGGATACTTTGGTGATGGTTTTCAAGTTGTGAGCTGAATTGTGCCCCGAAGTGTGATTTTGAGTTTTGATTTTGAATAATCGATAAATGCAATTTTCGTGATTTAGTTGATTTATTATGTGCATTAAGGGTTATGCAAAATGGTATTAATTTGAATTGGTATGAATGAGATGATAAGATTCATGCACGAGCATGTGTCAGTGTGGAATCAGAGATCATTTATTACCCATGTTACCATGGCTTGTTATACATGTAGAAAATAGTAAATTTTTTGAACATTTACAATGGTTTTAGTAATGGTTTTATAGAGGGTCAAATTTGACACTATGGTACTTTAAACAATTGTGGTAAATTTATATGGTTTACCATCAAGTGATTTTACAATTGATTTTGATTATGGTATTACAAATTTATCATTATTCTTGAATGTACAACTGAATTTTTCTAATTTATTGACGAATATTGTAAAGACCCGAAAATTTTAACTATTTTTCCAGAAATAAAGTTGGGGTAATGTGTGGAATGAAGTATAATGATAAAATTAGCTAAGTGATGAAAGGATACATGTGATGTGTAGTGTTGGGGTG